>JAQGAU010001658.1:0-18209 GCA_034698045.1 Paramacrobiotus richtersi | reverse complement strand
TGAATCAACTGAACGCAAATCGTCATCCCTACACGGAAAAATTGCCGAAATAATTCTACTGGCTGACGTCTCAAAAACCTGCGACACTTTGCGATTATTTCACATATAAGACTTTCGGACGACATATCCTTCTTGACTAACAACAGTGACAGTAAACGAAACCACTCGAAACATTTTCAGGATTTTTACAAAAGCAGATCCATAGATTGCATACAGAAATCGAATACTCTTATTCTTTTTAACTTCGTTTCGACAATACACTGTTTGACATGCACTGATAGTCATCGCCACCGCACTCCTCAAACTTGCTAATTAAGAATATGGACATTATTTTTGCCGTCGAAATTATGGGTCGCTCGCCCTTCAGAGCACTGGAACCATGACACACATATATACACAGCTTTCTGTATATTTGTATAAAATCTCTTTTACCATTCCATAAAACATGTGACAAATCTGTGCATATAGTTCGAGGTCAACTGAGAGAAAAGTCTAGCCTTTTCTTTCACTTTCTCAATCTTTTCAAAAGGAACCCACATGAAGATGATCACCTGGTAATTCGAATAAACGCAGCTAAACACACGTAACAACAGCAAATGTTTCCGCCTACATAAATAGGTACGCTAAATTCGTAAGTCATCACCTAATTGTGTAAGCATACTGTCAAGCTAAGAAATGCGTGATCGGCGCAGATTTTATTCCTAGTGCGTTAGGTAACTGGAACCGTATATAAAAAGATATCGTTTTCCAAAAAGATTCTCAGAAGAAAAAGTTCGTCAAACGAGAAGTGAAGGCAGTAAACCTCAACGCGGCAGAACGAGTGACCTTTTGGTTGTAAAGCTAAAACTGGTCCGGAAAAAGTATTGGTACTTTTGACTGACGCAGTTTGTTGACAGTTGCAGATTTCCATCTCCGACGTGCTTAAAACCGCGTAGTGCGAGGTGTGGCCGTCTTTCGCGCCCAGTCGGCCGGCTGCAAGTACTCCCCTCGATTTTGCATGTGCTCCTTGACGAACTGCATGGCTTCCAGGCCATACCAGGGCTTTGTTCCTTGGGTTGCACTTCCGGTCGGGTTTAGCTTGATCTTGGTCCGAAACTGACACATAAGGCCTTCCCAGCGTTTTCTGCACTCCTCAGCTACATACATTAAAAACCCATCATTACTATTCTTTAAAAGTGAAATATAGGCACACGTTCTTAAGAAAACAAGTTGAAGTGTGGAAATACTACTATAATAATTATACCCATAATAATACTAAACGAGTTAATGATTACGTTCAGATGACAAATTTATGCTTATTCTGTGTTCAGGTTAGTAATTGTGAAGTTTTATGAACTCTGTGAATTAAGTTTACATAACATTCGCACTCAGTAAAATAACGATAGTCGATAGATACCTGTTTTTACGATGTCCGCCTGCAAAAGATCTGCCACATCTGCCCAAGCATCCGCTTTTTTGGTTCGATCCAGATGTTCACGGCTTGTCATCTGCCACAGTACAGGATGCGTCCGAACACACCGGATCAACTTCAGCGATGTTGTCTCGTCCCACTCCTTGTGCTTTTTTGGTTGGCGAAGAAGACTCTTTTCCACAATTTCTTGGTCTTTGCTTGCCATTTCCGGTTGCAGCCCTACCATTTTCCGTACCGCTCATTATGAGATGTTTGATTTAACGAAAGCCAAACGAACAAAAAAAAAACGAGACGGAGGAAATGGAGTTCAACATGCTGCCGATAGATTGATCGTCTTTAGATCATTTGGTACACACTATTTCAGCTGGTTTTTGGTTATGTTACTGTTCACTATAGTGAAACGTGGCGAACTTTTCCTGAGATAAAGGCTAAGTTAATTCGTACAATCAAAAGGCAACGCAACGCAAGGCGCGATTTTCCAGAGTGAAAAGTCCGCGCGAAGCTAAGCGAATCGCGTCGCTAGCGATTTAAGCGAATTTGGAAACTCCAACGTATATGTATGCAATTGTCGAAATATGCTAAAGTGTAAGCGAGTCAATAGGTGTCAAAGCTACGTTTTGAAAAGACTGGTAGTTCACATTTTTCGGATTTATGGGATTTACTGTCAAAATCCCACATTCTACATGTATGATGTACTGCTGTACATGCAATATCGTTAACAGGGGACCAGAACAGCGTAACCTGTGGAAACTTCCAGCACACAGAAACAGGAGACGTATCCTGAATCTCGCAGTATCCAGGAGCAGGAATTAACGAAGAAAACTTAAAATTGACACCTTTCGCTTGAAAATCAGATGACACTTCACATAAATAAGTGAAAGTGCACAGGAACGCGTAAAACTATTGCAATTCGACATTGGAAAATATTTAGAAAAGTATTTCTGCTTTCGATTGATTGTCCCAGTTACTGCACACATTTAGTCACAAGTGGACTGCTGGGAAAAATTTAGTCACACATAATATTATAGGGAAGTACGCATAAAAACGTAACGACACGAACCACAAACCAAAAAGGACGCTTGTTAGCATTCGATGCTAACGGAAACATTCAACCTGTCAACTGTGCTGATTTGAAGCCATAACAGCCAAAATTTGACGAAACAATTTTGAATGCTTGCATTGATAATAATAACGCAAATGATTCGCCAAGCTTTTCTGGATGACCACACGATTAGCCGTATGCTTATCATACATGTATGTATCGCTTACCTGCATTATTTACAGCATCCGGCTGATCTCCTGTCTCCTCATCAGCCGGTCTGGATGATTCGCCCTCTTCATTATCTGCAAATAATTTTGTAAGAAATCAGACTGCATGGACAAGCGTATAATGTAGAAAAGAAAAATGTCAAAAAAAGCGCAACACTAACTGTGGAAAAAGACCAAAAAAGCAGCATATTTTTAATAACTAATTATAACATGAAAACGACTCTAAATGAACGATTAAAATGAAAGTAACTAAAACAAATTTAATAAACATTATTCAATACACGAACAGAAAAAGCAGCAACTCTTTTTCCGAACCAGTCAGTTTACAAATAATACTCATCAGAACTAACATAAAGCAAGTACTAAGTTGGGCAATTAAATGTATACAAGAGAACGATTTTAAAATTTTTAAAAAAATTTAAAAATGTAAAAAAAAGACCGATTTATATATAGATAATAGATATATAATTCAGATACTCACCGTGATCTTTCGATGAGCTTCCCAAACCGTATCCTAACGGTACATAATCATCTGAAACGATTACAACTTGACCAACGTTACAATAAAATACGAAACATCACCAAGAGCTACCATCGCCAGCGGGAATTTCCGGACTGTCCAAATCATCATCCATTTCCGCATCGTCCTCCGCCGCTTGAGTTCTGGGCAGAGTCGACGGTGGCTCTTCGATTCTGTCGAAGAGGAACATGGGCGAGAGATCAATGGGTTTACGAGTGCCACTTGTCGTCGCTTCGCTTTCGGCGGATTTCTCTTTCGCTCCAGATCTGCATTTAAACAACAAAACTGCAAAGCCTCCAGGTGACGGAGCACTACTTATGTTACGAATAATTTAACAAATTATCGATTAAAATTTAAACATTATTTAATTAACGGGATTACATTGTTCACTGCAATTGTAATTTGTGCAGCAGAAACGAAAAAAAAAACAGAAAAGCAGGAACAAACTAAATCTGCAGCAGAAATCTCAAAACTGTAAAAATGCACAAATACTATAATATCGATTAAATTTTATTTTATTTACATAATTCACGGAATTGCATAATTCACTGCAACTGTGATTTGTATCAACAGAAAAGCGGAAACAAACTAACTATGCAGCAAAAATCTCAATACTGAAAAAAATACACAGATAAATTTACAATAAATGCTGTTTAAAAATTTGTTAGGTGGATTGCTCTACAAGATTTTCTAGCGAACTTGCAAGCAGCAAAGCTACAGGAATAAGCAAACGCCTTCAAAAGACATACCTAGCTCTTGTCACTCGCTTTGCAGATTCGAAGGATGCCTCGAATTTTGCACTTGCTTTCGCTTTCTTTGCTACAGGTTCCACGTAACTTGGCTCATTCTCCAAGGCCTCATCATCCCCACCCATTTCCTCATGTTCCGTAATATCCACATTTTCTTCTTGAAGAATACCAGCATGTTCCAACAGTTTCATGAGATCATCCTCATCAGCCAAAAACCGTCGTCCCGTGATCGTCTGCACGTACGTTGGACTGAGCAGTGTATCGCCCACATACACCGACGGCACCAGACGAATACCACAGTTTTCTCCAGGCCCTTCTTCCCGACAGATACGCACACTCTTGGCCATGCGGGGGACCGTGCCGCGGAGATCAACCTGGAAGAAGACGACGGTTTCTGCGGAGTGATCGATGGCTTTGCGCCAGTATGACGGGCTCATTTCACAGTCCACGCCGACCACTTTGATCAGGTCTTTGTACGACATCCACGCGGCAGGGGATGGTTTCAGAATATGATTGAACTGGCTGGAGGATGTCAGGACGGGGGTCTTGGAGAGCAAAGTCCCTCGCACTTTGGTCGAGGAGATTCGTTGTCGCTTCATCGCGGCGTTCTTGTGTTGCACTTGGTTTCAGAAAAGTCTTCCAACCAGATTTGCAATACTTCTGTGCGCTGGACTGGTGCAGTGCGAATGGAGAAAGAATGTATTTGCAATCAATCTGTAATAAACTTATTATTATAAAGGAGAAAATACGTAGTCAAAATACGCTTCGTGAATCTTGCATTTCTCTTTCGTCAGCCGCCTTTGGGCGACAGGTATGCACTATGCCGACCGGAAGCCCGGTTTTCTTATTGTTTTGCAGAGTTTCCGGCGGCAATCCAGCCTTTATAGCACACTTCGTCAACACAACGACGAGCTCAGCCGCTCAAGTTATTAATAAACCGAAAACTCGATACTGTTCCTCGAAAACAGGACTCTGTACAATGCAACCGCCAAACAGCGAAATCTAAATCCGTTTCTGGTTTCACAGTGAAAATACAGAAGTATTTTATTGTTTGTATTTTTACAAGTGATTTATTCCATGCAGGGATATCGAGGGTTAATTATATGAAGTCCGGCGGTACGTCCACAGCTTAAAAAAACGACTATATAAAAATATCGCTTAATCTAATGCCGCACAAAAGTAAGAAAACCTATTGCAGAATTTCGATGCCAATAATGTGATGGAACAACTGACAACATGTAACCCACAAAAAAGTCCAGCAGAAAGAATTGTGCAGCGCAGCAGTCTTATCAAAATTCAGTAGAGATTCCCGGAAACCGTTTAACCTTTGGCCATGACCAGCTCGGGACAGGAGTGACACCTTGCATGGCCATTTAGGAGAGAAACGACTGCAGCTCCGGGTCACTGCTGGCGCTGTCCATGTCCAGTTTGGAGATGGTATACTTGATGGCCTGCATGTAGCGCCGTTTATCGCCAGAATCCACCATCCCCAGAACACCGCCGATATACTGCACTGTAACGCAAAAAAACACAGCTCTACAGATTTATCAAAACGGCGAAAATTAAAAAAATTGAGTCATTTGAAATGATGAAATCCAATGAAAGCTAAAAACAAAAAATAACCAAAAAAAGCTAAATGTATAATATACAGAAAATCTAGAAAGTGCAAAACAAAATTAATAAAGAAATTTAAAAATTCCGAGAAACTGTTAATGCAAGAAACAAGCATAAAAATACGGTCAAACTCACGAATTCATCACAATGTAAAGTTTGTTATTATTATTATTATATATTGTTATGAAGCATAAACAGTAACGCAACATTTTTTCTTAATTTATGACTGTAAAACGAAAGCAAGAAAATTCTGCAAAAAGAAAATATTTAATATATAATAATAACCGAAAGTGATGAGCGGGAAACTGCAGACTTTATTGCTCACCAAAACGATCCTCTTCCACCGTGCCTACGCGTACCGACGAAAGAATCTGCTGAGCTGAATTACCACCGTTGCCTGGTCCATTCGGAGTGCTGCAGCTTGGTACGGTCAGGTGCGATGCGTGTCCAAAACTTCCATGAATACCACCACGTTTTGCAGTCGGATATTTCGGGGCTTCCAGAAAGCCTGTTAAATTCATTGTAAATTTATGTAAATTATTTACTCGTCGAATTTCGCACCAGAATTTTAACAAAATTATTTGTAAAATAACAAACCCATAAACCGAAATAAAAAATATGTAGAAAAAATAAAAATCATTTACGCACCTGGGGATTCTTCTTTCGGCAGCGGTGCGATGACTGCCATCGGAAACTCAATATGGCTGTCATTCTCCACGGAAACAGGTTCTTGGATGGAGGACCCCATTCGTCGTTTCTTTGGAGGGAGCTCTTCAATGACCGTGCCTTCCATTTCTTCCTGCACAATCTCAGTTTCGACAATCTCGTTCGGTGCATGATTGTGATCACGTCCGTTGTGCGGCGCAACAACTCCATCGATGTATGTCACACTGGTACGGCATGTGATGGTCTTCCTACAGCGCCACAGATTCTCGAGATATGGATTGCGCAGATAATCGTAGCCCTCGAACGTCAACATATCGCCGCCACGGCGTGTTTTCGAGAAAGTCACGGTCGACATGTTTCCCGTGCGTATAGTTATCGCGATTTATATTATGACCTTTTCACAGTGCCACCTTCTAAAAAAACAACAAGATCTGAAAGAAACGCCCTGATTCCTGAACAAGTACCACTGTAAGTTTGTAACAGAAAAGAACTTGTGACTGACAAGTCACAAGTGAGTGACTCTTTCACAAAATTTAATCAGAAAGTGGGCCTCAGGGGCTGAGGCCCATTGAACCTTCAGCACGCCACGCTCGAGGTTTCTTTTGGTTTGTTTGCAGACGAACAGCACCGTTCCAAGTTGGCTGCCAATAGGACATTTCAGCCTCCAAGTCAACCCCCCATGAAGTACTCTGGAGTACGGAACCAACATGCTGATTTTAAAATCCGACGGGTATGGGACGAACATTAAATTTTATACCCTACTAAGTATTGTAAACATGTGGTGCATTTTAACTTTTCTGCCTGTCGTATATTGTTTGAATTTGTTTCGTTCTACGATTTAATACTTCGCTTATTTCTATTTTCTCTCTACATTTGGCATCAATTCACGGCAAAACAAGCATAAAATAGCAAACTTTTCGCGTCAAGATTTACGTTCCATGCATTCTTAGCAGCCAGAACTTTACACCTCTTCCATCTAGAGCAACTGTCCAGCCATTTTACTGTCTAACTTTATCAGCACGATTCGGAACCTGAACAAGTAAGAAAGTGTCAGAAATTCGTCAACAAAATAAAACAAGCACAACATAACAAGTTCTCAAAAAGCAGACATGAAAACGTGAAAATATACAAAAACTAAAAAGTAACGATTTCCATTACTTCTTCCCAGAGGACATCTCCTTCTGCAGCTGGAGAAGTTCCCGCTTTTTCCAGGCATTCATAGCTCTCGTTATGCAATCGCCACTAGTTGCCAAGCCCAAATGCCCAGCATAAGCTGTAAAAAAGCGGGTAAACATAAATAAAAAACATAAATAAATCCATCCATACAAACAAATAAAAAAAAGTAAGTAATGTGAATTCAAATCAGATTCTATCGAAATGTACACTCCATAAGGAACAATCGTTTTCTTAAATATAAAAATAAAGTAATCACCCAGTGGCCGAACACTAAATAACTGTATAAAATCAGACCCTATCGAGCTAATTTCCATCACCCTACCTTTAATAACTTCCAGGAATTCGACTCCAAAGATACGCTGCATCCCGGTATCCTTGGCCCCGTCCTGTACATGTTTCTCCGCCCGCTTGTGCATCTCCCGTATCCCCCGACCGTCTTTATCCCGGATCAGAGTGCGGCACAGCGATGCACAGACTGCGCCGACGGTTTTCGGCTTCTTGGCCATTTCCTTCTCCATAAAGGACTTTCTGGCTTTTTCAATCCACACCTCACACTCGTCAAAACCCTCAATAAGGAGTTCCTTACTGCTACTGCGAACTTGAAATGGAAACCGGTATCCTGCGGCACACAACAGACATGCAGAGCGACGGTGGAAATTCAGTCATACTGGGATTCCACATTCATCAAATACGATGCCTATTGATTATTATTATAACACTGCAGTAGCCAAACTCTTTAGTAATTGGAAAATTTTTGAAGACTTCAAAATTTTTGGATTTTTTTAAATTTTATTATTATTTTATTATTATTTTTATTATTATAATTTTATTATTATTTTATTATTTAATTTTTCGGGGTAATTTTTGAATTAGGAATTTATATAAAAGTTACTCAAGGTTCAAATTGTCCACAGAACTATTCACCTCAGCCGCAACAGTGCGCTGTTAGTTATCCACCTCCTATGAAAAATGAACACAGAGAAAAATTACCTCGCTCGGTTGCGGCGTCCGGTCCCGTCTCCGCGCCCGCTGTCCGCGTTTCGTGTTCTACAAGTGCCCACAAATAATACGTTACATGTACTTTCGAAAACGTTATAAGAAAAATGCCAATATAACGCACCATGCTGATCAGACAAACTGGCCGTATCAAATCCCAGCTGTTGATCATCATCTGCAAGAAGGAAAGAAGTTTACATATCGCTTCAAAAAACATCCGCTTTCTCCTCAAATAATCAGCGTTCATCACAAACATCCCAGAACTGGTTTTCGGAACCCACTAGACATTAATACAACTGGATGTTACATTACAGAAACTTAAGAGCAAGTTATTAAAATTTCGAAGCTATAATTCATTTATATTATAATTTATTATCAGAAGGTATCAGCAGAAAGTATGTTAAACAAAAAGTCAGGAAAATAATATATGCTTTCGGAAGCGCCGTTTCTTGAAATTACCAACCAGATCGCACCTTGCTCCAAAAAAATCATTCGAATTAATATAATAAATCACACGGTATATTGTGAAATCTTCGCACAAGGCGCAGAAAACAAAATGTACAAAAAGCGTCAAACTCCACCTTACCATCTTCCGCAGGAAGTCCGGGCATATCATAATCGGGATCCATAAAGGTGTCATCCTGGGCAGCCAATGATTTTGATCTGCTAGATGACGGAGCAGTTTCACCACCACATTCGAAGAGAAGCATGGGAGTGAGATCAATGGTTGGGCGAACTTCGGTCGCAGAATGCGAGGGCAGGGAGACTTTTTCAGGCATCCTCGCTGGTCTGCAAAACAGTAGGATGATGAATATTCGCCCGTCCTTCTTTATCCGAGGTTCAATTCCGTTGAAACATCCCTGTTCTCCAGATTTACTGACTGACTCTAATTAATACATTTAACTTATTCCATTTCGTTTTGTTAATTTTTCCCACACTTGTTTGCACATAATCCAGCAGCAATCCAGTCATATTCGTAAGCATTTTCCCGATATCGTTGTTGTAAAATGTTGTACTGACTACACTGCTTCAGTCTGCTTAAATGCGAAAAAGTTGTGAAAAGCGTTCGCTATGCCTAATCACAGACCTGCCTCTGGTGGTGCGCGGCCGTAACCCAGAACGCGCGTCCCCTTGGGATTTGTCAGCTGTTCTCACTTTTTTCGGTTCTGGCTCCGTGGAAGGATAGTTCTCTTCTGTTTCTACATCCCAATCATCAGGCATAGCATCATCATATTTTTCTTCAGTAATTTCTTGGTCTTCCTGGAGAATACCAGCATGCTCCAGCAGCTTCATCAGATCGTCCTCGTCAGCCAGAAATTTCCTTCCAATGATCGTTTTCACGTATGTGGCGCTGAGAAGCGTGTCTCCCACATAAACAGACGGCATCAGATACATTCCCTTGTTCTCTCCGGTCCCTTGTTCGCGACAGATACGCACACTCTTGGCCATTCTGGGAACAGTGCCTCGAAGATCAACCTGGAAAAACACTACAGTCTCCGCTGAGTGGTCGATGGCTTTGCGCCACGACGAAGGACCCGTTTCGCAGTCGACGCCAACCACTTTAATTAGCTCCTTGTAAGACATGCCAGCAGCAGGAGATGGCTGGATTTCGTTCAGTCTGCTGGTCAGTCCGAGCACAGGTCTCGTACCTGCTGCAGGTACTTCCAATCCTATTCGGCTGCGTTTCATGCTGAAAGTTTATAATAGCCGAAAATGGTAGATCAACGGATCAAGACGACGATAAAATAGCTGGAATTAGGGAAACTGTTAAGCTAAGCACTGCAAGACACAGGTAAAACTGTAAAAGTAAAGGTTGTTAGTTGTTTGTATCGAAAAATTTCTCATGCTAAAATCTAAACTGCTGATCGACGGATGAAAACTTGAATGATCTACCTACGGTTAATCTACCGCCCGCGAGAGCGAGCTTGCAGCAGTCTGCCCGACGGCTACTTTACATAATTATTGTAACCTGCAGGTTACATGTAAAAGAGAATATTTCGGTCATTTGGCTGTCTATTTAATCATAATTGACTTCGTTCCTTGTATAATTATGCTAGTGCGCACTGTGCATAAACACTATTAAACACTACTTTATTGATAAATTAAAGCATGGCCCCAGTCATACGGAAAGAGAATACTACTACAGTACTACTGCATTATGGTCCGTGCATACGAGTACCGGCACAAATTTGTGTGACTTGCTCTGATGTGGTTTTGGGTTAACTGTACAACAGTAGTTGTCACAACGTCTCAACACGTCAAAATTGTTTGGAAAACGCTTTACGACGGTAAAAAAACGAACTGGTCGGTTTCCCCTGGGTTTCATAGTGTGTTCTTGAAGCGACCGCCCAGGGGAATCCCCCCTGACTGGGGCGAGCAAGGGTGAAAATATTTTGTCGAAATTCAAAAATCGGACACGGACATCCCACGTAAAAAACAGCGTGGATTCCGAATCTGAAGTCAGATTTTGAGTATCTGTTATGGGTGAGAAGTTATAAAAAGTGCGGGTCCCCTAACCGCGGCTCTGACTGCATATACAAAAAGAACCTAATTTTCGAACGCATTAACATACAGAATGAAAACATTTTGTACCAACAGATATCAATATCTCAAGTCTTAAAACTCAATGTTGTAATTGGCGCGACTGTTTTGCTGCTGCTTTCTTTGCTTCTCTGATACGCCACGAGGAAAAGCGGTCGATCAACAAGGACATCAATGTTGAATTCAGCGTCTGATTCGGCATCGCGACGAAAAGGTGCCCTAAATGAGAACAAAATACTTATTAATTATTAATTTTTTATGTTTTCAATTATTATTTACTTTTTTTAAATTATTAATTTACTTATTTATTAATTATGTTAAAATACTGATCAATTATTAACAAAATAATTATTTATTATAATAATTAATTAATAAAATTTAATCATGTCTGCTTCGAATAATGCAAAACACGAAGGTACTCGCTGACATATCGATGATATGAACGTTGTACATAAAAGCATAATTGTACCTTTCTAATTTAGAGCTGCTTTATTTAGTGTAATTGCTTCAGCGCAGATTTTTTCGCTTCTTTAGCGCGCCAAGACGCAAAACGCTCTGATAGATGGGATGTTAAAGACATTCGCAAGTTCTGCGCGTAACCCGGTATAACAGCAGCTACATGACCTATGAAAACAAAAACACTATTTACACACCAACTTTCTTCGCGAAATCTTTCAGTTCGACAACAGACCAGTAAAACTTCTCTTACCAGTTCTGTCACTATCAGTTGGGTTTAAACACTCAACCTGAGCGTTCCAGAATTTTTTTCGGCAAAATGTAAAGCATAATGGTAATTACCTTCCAATGCTTGTAGAAATCGTTTCCCGAGTAATTTCGTCATTTGGGATTTTTGATTGGTCTGCCAAATGGACGCTAGACGGGCCACGCCCTTCTTCCCGCCCAACAGCTGGAAGAACATGAACCAGGCGTACATTTTCACGTTGGTCAGTTTGGTCTTGAAGCGCAGTAGGATGGCTTGCTGGATGTACACGCCCGGAACAGCCGGGTCCAGGAGGACCTTCCCCGGTCCGGGCTGCGAAAAGTACCACTTTCCGGACTGGTCATTCAGTGTGACAAACTCCGATGGGACAGTCCCCAAGGGCTCTTTGTATATGGCGTATACGTCAGCTGCATTATCGTCGTCTTCATTATCTGGAAAAAATACCGGGTTAATCGAAGAGAAAGAGTTCCATTGTCATAGTACTGCGAATGCATAGTACGGCGGCATCTCCGTAAACTGGCCATATAGAATGTCCGCGATTTTGCCAGCGGCGATTCAATATGTCTGATTCGTCACGGCCAGTTTACAAACAAACAAGTAATTATAATTTTTTTGCGTGATTTCCGAGTTTTTTACCGCCATATGCCAGCAGTTATGCCGCAGTTTCATTTCTCTATTGCTGACAAAGTGACCATCAGACTTCAGAGTACTGGATTTTTATTGTATTTTATTCGTTCTTTCTAAGCCACAGATATGGTTTATAGCATAACCGCTATGCGGCAATAAATTATAACACCACTTGGACGTACTGTAAAACAAGAATACTTATTAGGGAAAACTACTACTTACTACACAGTTCAGGGAAATCTGTGCCAACAAGCCGGCAAACATGTAACGATGCCGAGAAAATTACGTCTTCAGAAAAAGCATAAAAAAAAACAGAAAAACTGTATTTATTTGATGCCAATACCAGAAACAAACAAATGAAAAACCATTAAAAAAATACGGCGTGAATTTGCGCGACGATACCCTCAAAGGTCAGGTTTATTTATCATCCAGCGGTCAATTTGGTTGCATTGTTTTCAAGCCAAACTTTTCCGGATCTTGGACAAATGGGTCCCAATGGTCTGGCCAAAACTCTCGGGGATTCTTCCAGGGCAGTCTTTGTCTTTCAGTCTCCCGATATAATCTGCAGGAGAAAAACAAGATTATTACCGTTGAAATAATGATCGTGTCCAGCTCGGTACATACGTCCAATGGCACTGACAAGCTGTCTATGGGTATAGACAATTCCGGTTCGTTCTTCGGTTTTCTGGCGGTCAAAATATGCGCGCAAGCCTTTCTCGCCGCCCAGCAGAAACACGGTGAGGTTGCCAGCGAGATTTGATTTGGACTTGGCACGGTTCAACAGGGAGCTGAGATCACCGGGGTTAATGTACACGTCGTAGCCCTCGGCCAGTGCAACCTTGTTTCTGGCTCTCTTCCGATATGGATATTCATCTAGAAAGTGAAAATTCTTCATATACGAGACAATACTTGGTAGCAATCCCTGTTATGTACCTGCCGGTATATCTCCTGGAGTACGGGTACTGCCTGCTAAAACACGAAGTCGAACGTCAAGATCTAGAGTAGAAATATGTCATGTTCGCATAGCGCACCGTCCGAGTTATTAGAAATCTGGGAAGAAGAGCTTGTTTGTGTGTTCTTGTGCTAAAGCGGCTTACAAGCCTCGATAGCCTACATACTAAGTACGAGTTTTATTACTCGTATAGAAGTACCAGTTTTATTTTTATACCTAACACTTGTAAGCCTGCGCCAAGATACATATACCATGGTATATATATGCCAAATACAGTAATTATATGCATCTTTCCTTTGCCAATAAACACACAATAACGAAATGTAATTATGTACGGACGATACAGCAACAGATAAATTATGCCATGCATTATATCTAAGTATCAATGTCATAATATATTATAATCCTGCCTGCCATTAGTTTTGTAGTTCTTAACATTAATGTTCTACCATTCACAAGTCCGACCTGTATTACTCACTCCATTTTAACGCGTTGCGCGCTACTTCTCTCTGATGTAACTTTGAGATAATTCACGGTAAAGCAGACAGGAAAAAACAGCAAAAACCATACAACAATATTTACGACTTAACGAAAAGATTTACGACACTTTTACAACGTTGCGAGCAGCCAAAAGTTGCGACGTCTCCTTTCCTGAATAACTGTCCCAGTCGTTTCACTGAATATCTTTATTTGTATGCTTCGGAACCGACAGAAATGAGTGTAACAAATTGCTCAAAAAAATAAAATAATGAAGAAGTTATGCTGTCATGAAAATTGACAAATACTGAATAAAAACCTAATAACAAGAGGTTTTTATCTGTTCGCCGGACAGTGGCGATCTGCAAGTGATAAAAAAAACGAGGCGCGTATCTCCATAGTCCACCGCATAAACTGTTAATCGCCCGCCTTGTGTCGTTTCCTTTTCGCTGTCGTAAGAATGTTTTCTCATACAGGATCCCTGTCGCCTCTGAACCGATTAAAACGCTGCTGAATGGACCGGATAATCTGTCGATTTCATCATTTCCCGTCACGTCAGCTAAAGAAAAGGACAAACTTCGAAACATGACGCTGTGTACGAACGAACATGTTTGCTTCAACGAAACATGAAACTATTCACTGAAAAGTACCAGAAATACGTGCCCAAACCCAAGCAGAATAGTAAACAAATTTTAATACAAGAAGAGCAAACCTATTAACTGAAAAATTAATAAAAACCAGATGTCAGTAGAATCACCTTTAACATGAACTTTCTGAAGTAAAGAAAGCTATTTTAAACCTATTTACTATTTTATAAACACTTCCGCCCAGATTTACATAAGATAACAGAACAGATCCCACGCACTGTCTGTTACCAGACTTTTTTGCATATTTTTCAGCATCAGTTCGAATAATGTTATTACGAACCCGGTCGTACAAATAAATCAAAATAAAAAACGTTAACCAGAAAAAAAAATTACCTTCCGTCATTTCTTCCCAAAGGCCGTCTCTTTCTTCAGATGGTCAAATTCTCGCTTTTTCCACGCGTTCATGGCTCTCGTGACGCTATCGCCATTAGCTGCAAAGCCGACATGTCCAACATAAGCTGTTAAAAGCGGATAAACATGAATACAGGAATTAAACATATCAGCAGCAATTGGTCAAATAAAAATAAATAAATCATAAATAAATAAATAAATTTGAATGAAAACGCATCACGGTGCAAATGTACATTACCCGTACGGCCGTACATGAGTAACATATATTAATAAAGGAATATTCCACTAGGCGAATAATCAACTAACTGCGCCTCAGACAGTTTTAGATTTTTTTACAAATTTTCACAACCATACCTCGCATGACCTCGAGGAACTCGGCACCAAAAATCTGCTGGATGCCAGCAGATTTGGCCCCGCCCTGTCTCAGCTTCTCCGCACGCTTCTGCATCTCCCGTACCCCACAGGCATCCTTATCACGAATTATAGCTCGGCACAGTGACGCAATGTATGTCCCTTCAGATTTTGGCTTCGTGGCGAGTTCGGTCTCCAGAAAGGACTTTCTGCCCTTTTCAATCCACACCTCACACGAGTCAAAACCCTCAATAAGGAGTTCCTTATTGCTACTGCGAATTTGGAATGGAAACCGGTATCCGGCTACACAAATCAGAACACGCTGAACTAACTCCAGCTGTACTGTACGATTCTCAAACAAATTACGGTGTCGAGTCGAAAACGCATTTCGTCCACCCAAAGTGACACTGTATCCGATTCCCGGACACCGTCTCGACTCTCGACACGTACCAGGGTCAAAAATTCGCAAATATTTGAATTAATTCAGAATCTGAAAACATTTCAAATGTGAAACGTTTGGAAACGTTTCACAAGAGCTCATAGTAGCTGTACAATCGAACCTTCACCTGCCGCATTAACAATTTCTGCGGCAGTGAAGGCAGTCTAGGTTTCCCTGCGCAATTGCGTTTCATAAGGCAAAGCGAACGGTAGCTATATTTTTTCCACAGTTACAGTCATCATCGGCATTCCACTATCCGTCACACATTTCTTACTGATTTAACCGTGTCTCTTTGTAAACGAGAATAATTTCAACTTTGATCTGACAAATTCAAACTTTCCACAGATTGCAAATATGAACTTCAGTTTCAACAATGCATCACTTTCTATGAACTTTCACAAGATTTACCGGCTTACCAGGCTCATTTCCGGTGTCCTGCTCTGTCTCCGTGTGGTGAACAGTTTCTTGTTCATGTTCTAGAAATACCGACAAAAATTAATATAATAAAGTAACGCTTGCATTTCCGACACCGTTCAGAAGACACATCCAATATAACGCACCATGCTGGTCAGACAAAGTGGCCGTATCAAATCCCAGCGGTAGATCATCATCAGCTGCAACCAGAACACATATTCACGATACCGCTAACCCAAACTCCGTTTTCTCCTCAAAAAGCGGTGCTCGAAAGGTTCATGTGCAATCATGACATTAAAAACTCTAAGATTTGTGTTTTCGTATTCTTGATCATCCTAGAAAATAGTTTCAGAACTGGATAGCACAATATGCAAACATAAATTAACAGCTGAACAGCATATCATTAAAAAGCCGAAGCACAAGTCCGAATTCAACAAATAATTCGGAATTAAAAAAAAATTTCATCGACGGAATCCAAAAAAAAACATTAAACCTCAGACTCAACACCGCCAATACGTCATCGTTACCTACCATCTTCTGCCGGAAGTCCTGGGACATCAAAGTCGCGCTCCATGGAAATATCCTCCTGGGAAGCACACGACTTGGATCTGCTAGATGAGGGAACGTTGTCACCAATGCTTTCGAAGAGAAGCATGGGAGTGAGATCAATGGTTGGGCGAACTTCGCTCGCCGAATGCGACGGCAGGGAGACTTTTTCCGGCACCCTGGCTGGCCTGCAAAACATTGCAATGACGAATATTCTCTCGTTTCGTGCACATTTTTCATCTGATACTGAACAGAAATCAGGAATTACCTTGAAAAATGCCTGTCCTATAAGTGAACTATGGTATCTTACTGATCATTAGTAAAAAAGTTTTCAGTAAAACTTCAAACTTTACTTCTTTAGACCTTTACACAGATTCAATGACTAGATTTCCGCTTTGCTCATTGCTAGTAAGTAATAAACGCATATTCTGCTTACTTTAGCCATTTGCGTTTTCCCACATTTTCACACTGATAAGCAATCAAGTCAATCCAAGTCAGACCGAAGCAGTACACGTAAGCTTAGTTTTCCGACGTATCCTTGTTATAAAATACCGTACTGACTACAACAATGGCTAGCTACGAAAAAGTTGTGAAAAGCGTTCGTTATGCATATCCACAGACCTGCCTCTGGTGGATCGCGGCCGAAGTCCAGAACCCGAGCCCACTTGAGATTTGTCAGATGTTTTTGCTTTTTTCGGTTCCGGTTCGACGGCAGGATAATTTTCCGCTGTTTCCACACCCCAATCATCAGGCATAGTATCATCATATTTTTCTTCAGCAATTTCTTGGTCTTCCTGAAGAATACCAGCATGCTCCAACAACTTCATCAGATCGTCCTCATCAGCAAGAAATCTCCGTCCAATGATCGTTTTCACGTACGTCGAGCTGAGTAGCGTATCCCCCACATAAACAGACGGCACTATACACACTCCCTTGTTCTCTCCAGTCCCTTCTTCGCGAACAATACGCACACTTTTTGCCATTCTGGGAACAGCGCCTCGGAGATCAACCTGGAAGAAGACCACTGTCTCCGCGGAATGATCGATGGCTTTGCGCCACGACGAAGGACCCGTTTCGCAGTCGACGCCAACCACTTTGATTAGCTCTTTGTAGGACATGCTAGCTGCGGCGGATTGCTGGACCTGATTCATTCTGCTAGACAATCCGAGCACGGGTCTTGGGCCAGCTGCAGGTGCTTCCAATCCAATTCGACCGCGCTTCATGTTAATGGTTCGTAACACGATAACAGCTAAAGAAGAGCAGATAAACGCTCACTAAACAGATGAGGATGACGAAAAATGAGCTGAAACAATAAACGAAACTTTAGGCTGAAGTACAATTCAGTAACAACTTCCAAAAACTGCGTAAAAAATTAATCTAACTCAAACTGACGTCCAATTTTTCCAAATCGGGTTTTTGCAGCAACACTCGGTGCCAGTCATGTCGACTCTGCACAGTTGTTAGTTCAGACTCAGTTGCTACCGCCCGCGAGAGCCAACTGTTTGTTAGCAGGGCAAGATTGCAGCTGTCTGCCCGGTGCCCATCCTGTTTTCCCATTTAACGACGATACCGTTCTACATCCTTTGCCCGCTTGTACAGAATTGCAAGAATAAGAGCGTTTCTTTGAGTCTGTTGCAGTTGATTGAAAACCCAAGTCTGGGTAACTGAAGAGCTCTGTACGATTGTATTTATGTAGGCACAATAATTACAATTAACAGTTATGTAATTAAGCATTACCACAA
>JAQGAU010001657.1:0-18213 GCA_034698045.1 Paramacrobiotus richtersi | reverse complement strand
CCTTTTCGTCGATTTCTTCCCCTCCACGTCCCCTTTCTCGATTTTCTCCTTTCTCTGCCGCTCCCTGGTTTTATCTTTATACGGAATGGCGGCCAAATCGACATCCGAGGCAACAAAACTTGACGTGTCGATTTCACGGAGTTCCGGCATTTTGGGCAGATTCAGCAAGCCAAACGCGGCCGCCAGTCCGCAGAGATCGAGTTCCTTGACCCGGCAGATCAAGGAACATTCGTGCTGACCGTATGCGCGAATGTAGGAGACGAAAGCGCGGATGGATTTGTTGTACATGTCACGGTCTTTACAGGCCAGGGATTTCAGTTTCTGGATGGAATTTGGGGACGATTTCTCGGCTTCTACAAATTAGGGAAGCATACAGTCAAAGAAATCATGAAAATCATTCTGTCAAAGAAGTTGACGAAAACAGCCTTGATTCACTTGTTTGTAACGATCCATGTAATTTACAACCATTATTGTTAGAATGACAATTAGTCTGCCATATGTCATTCACGGCAGCCGTGGTAAATGTTAAAAAATGACAAAAACTTAGTACACCTTTATGTACATAAAAGAATCACCAAAATCATAGATTATTGCACAGATACAACAGTAACAACAGAAATACACACGATGCTCAAAATGTTTGGTCAGTTATAGTAAAAACAGAAAGTTATCTACCAACAAGTCACTTTGTACCATTTCTAACAGGTACACTCCAGCCTGTCTGCAGTCGTTTTAGTGCCACCAGTCTACGATTTAATATGTTTAATATCAGTCCTGCCACTACGGACCACTGACTTAAACAAACCTCGAGGATGAAAGTGTCACTTTCCATGACATTCTCCCACTCTCAGTGTTGATCACTCCACCCAGCAATACGCTTCTGGTTCCTGATTATGATTTACACCCAAATCAGCATTACACTAACAACTTCAGTAATTTATGGTTCGTTTACATTTACAGTATCAACACCATTTTTCACCCCGTTCTGAAATCCGTTCCCAATCGTTCTTACGACGAAATGTAAGGCTGACATACCAGCAGTCGAGTTTTTGGAACTCTCAGATTCCGGTAAGGGCAACAACGACACCCGCTGATTCCGCTGGACAAACTCCACATAGGGTTCCTCATTGGGCAGCAAGTACAAGATCGACTTGCCCTCGTGTCCCCCCATGCGCGCCGTCCGTCCACAGCGGTGCACGTACACCGACGCCGATTTGGGCACATCATACTGGATGACCCAGTCGATATCCGGCCAGTCAATACCCCGCGCCACAACATCCGTACACACCAAAATACCCGCGGGAATGCCGGAAAATTCCTAAAAAGCACATCATTTTGGTATACCGTGAAAAAAGCGGTTTTTAATCTGGAAATTAATTCTTCCCGTGACACTATATTAATCCTCTGCTGAAATGTCTTACCAGAAAAAAAAGACTATTTTCCCATATTAAACCACTTTTCTGTACATCATTAGTGTTACTAGCGAACGAGTGACCATGTCTCTATCGCCACTACTCTACGTTGGCGCCGTAATATTCCATTCATATTATTCAGTCCTAACTCTTAAGTAACCTCCGGGCTCCCATACAACAAACGAACAGTCTGATGCAATTCAGCACTACAAGTTCACTGTTCTCACTTGGATTTCGGACTGATCTGAAATGGTTCTTGATACAACTAGTAGACCCACCTAAAAACGTCTTTACTCGTACGGAAATTAATGACTCGGAAGTTCGGTAAAGTACAAGCTAATCATTGTCAGTTTACCGTTTCCCTTGAAATGCACAACGCGTCGGACGAGATTACTGCAGCACAGCGAAAAAATAATCTAAAGTTATGTAACGAATCAATACACATTTTATCAATGAAACAATGCAACTGGTGTCGACGACTATGAAATCCTATTAAGTGCCACTACTCTACGCAGCTCTTTGCTCGTCATAATCCGCACGCAAATCTCCAGAATAAATAAAAGTTTAAAAATTTCAGGAAACCACAAATCCACAATCTACGTAAGTATAATGTATACAAATAAAATTTATTTTCGGTGAAGCATAACATTATGTGAATTATATTCAATCACCATAGTATTATGAATTTCAAACGATTCATCAACTACAGATATAGTAGTTCACATCGCCTCATTCCAAAATCGTCTACTATTCATTTGCAGTTGTAATACTGCAAATCGGCTTGAGTGATTATGCTCCGATAATTCACATTTCTAAAAACCATACAACAATCACTACAATTACGCCATGCATTACATTAGTCTAACTTCGATGTCTGGGCATTTTTACTCGCATTTATTAATTCATTGTATTCTTTGACTCACAAAGTCACTTCTATGAGTCTGTGCCGCACCTGAAATATATTTCTCAATCTAACCCAACAGTTTGTCGGCTGAAATGTACGAACCGGAAGAAAAAAGTGTTTTCACACGTTCACAAACTTTCTGTAACGTTTCTAACTTTTTAACGAATGATAAGCGTCAAACACCACAAACTAGATCAAGCGCCACTGCACTACGATTAGACCGTAATATCCATTATATTTTCAAACACATAGCAGTTAACCACCCAACGCAGCAGCATCGACAGCCGCACGGAAGATAAACACTACGTACTCATTTCCCCTTGAAATACACAACGGGTCGCCCGAGACTAACTGCACCATACAGAAGAAAAAAACAACCTGAACCTATGCAATGGCGTTACCACAAATTCTGTGAATTAAAGCAAACGGTGTGAAGCCAATGTTTAGTGCCATTGCTCTACGCAACTCCTGGCTCATCAACAAGCTCAAACAGCTCCCCGGAGCAATGAAGTACAAAAAAACGTTCGCGAAAACACAAACCCGTTTTATTACAATTTCTTTGCATATAAAATTTTCATCCGGTCCAACCACGACATTACGAATGATTCTATCAAATCAACTGGAATTATTTTATCTTTAAAATTCACAATTTGAATACCTTTTAAAATCGATCTTTCAGCGGTAATTCTATAACATTCTTCATTAACGAAGTTAAAAGAATTCAGACTTACAGTCAAGGCATGCAGTATCTTAATTTCGCTGTAACTCAACATTTTTTATTGCATTTATTCATTTAATTTCTGTATTTTTATTATTTCTCACAAAATCACTCTTATAATCATGCACTGTACCTCAAATATCGCTTGTCGTCTGTGCTTCAGTTTCCGATGAAGCGACAACACCGGGAAGGATTTCCCCGCCTTCTTAGTGTGGAAAATATGCTGGAGATACAGTGTGAAGTAATTCACACAGTCACACGTGGCAAAGAACAACAGATGCTTCTCCCGGCGATGCGCCCGTAAAAAGGTCACCAGATGATCCAGTTTCTTGTCAGGCGGCTGGATGGTGTAGAAGGATGTTAAACCTACAGGAGTGCGGAGATTCTGCTTCTCCTGGACTTTTATAGCCACCGGGTTCCGCATGCCTGAAAAAATTCAAGAAATCCACTTAAACAAACGACACAGTCAACAGCCATTAAAAATACCGTGGAAACACCATAACAGACCAAGAACATACTATACTTGGCGGTTGCACCGATCTAGTCCATAATCAGAACCACAAGCAACTAATTCACCGCGGCTGTAACTTTGTAAGCCGATGCGAAATCTACGAAAGTCCTAATGAACAACGCGCGTTACAGAACAATTTGCTCCCTGCTTGACAACGTCGTAAATGTTTTTATTTTCTTAATTTGTCTCAGACCAAAATTTCAGGAAACTATAACTGCAAACCGTAAAATTTAAAAAAAAGATTAAAGATATAATAAAGCGCATTTTATAAGCGATAATTCTGCAGTTACAGTGGCATTAACTATCCGTACGGTTTACTATTATGCGAATGCACTACGATGTGCCCATGCAAGGAACTCAAATGTCAGATATGTTGTCCTCTTGCACATAAATTAAATCACAACACAGCCAATCACAATATCATATTTAATTTCTGTCCAGGTTAAGAAAACCAGAATTTTCATCCGATCATTTTGGCACGAAAATTCCATGACTCTAGAGTCTCTTAAAATAATTATACTGACCGAAAAAATCATACATAAAACAAGAAACACCTTAAAAAACGAAAAAATCCTAGAGTATCCCTTACATGGACTATGTATGTCCAAAATATCCAGAAAAAAATTCAATAAAACCACCTCTGCTCTCCATCAAAAATATGAATAACCAAAAAAAGACTGAAAAATGATCCATAAACAAATCATTTGTTCATGGATTATTTTTCTTATTTTTCTTTTTTATGGGTTAGTTTTCTTTTACATTTGTTACAAATGTAAAAGAAAACTAACCAATAAAACAAAAAACAAATGTCGTAAATCAACCAGGAAAACCATCACAAGTCTCCCACCCTTACCTGCCCGAATCAGCTGTTTCAACTCCGTCGTCTGCGTCGCACTAAACATCCCCGTCCGTCGCTGTTTGGGCAAGTACCCCAGAATCTCCCCCACGGCCACCTCAAACCCCATCTCCAGCAGCCGATCCGCCTCATCCAACACCAACACCTCCAGACTCTTCACGGCAATCCGCACATCCCATTTCCCCTTCCCGGCATAGTTCCCCAGGAGATCCAGCACCCGCCCGGGGGTCCCCACCACCACATTCCCCCCACGGGTGTTGAACTCCTCCAGATCGTTGGCTGGGGGTCGCCCGCCGATCCAGGCGCAGGAACATAAATGGGTGTACTGGATTAAGCGGGCTAGGACGGCGTGGATCTGGACGGCCAGCTCCCGGGTGGGGGAGAGGATGAGGGCGCCGATCTGGTGGGGCTGCCAGGGGTCGGTGAGGCGGAGGAGGATCTCGAGGGTGGGGATCAGGAAGGCCAGGGTTTTCCCGGAGCCGGTGATGGCCTCGACGATTACGTCTTTGTGGTTGAGGAATTGGGGGATGGTGGCGGTCTGGAAGGGAAAGAAGGTGCTGCAAAACTTGGAAACCCCCTCAGCACTCCACCGTCTTAAAATGCTATCGTTTTCTCATTTGATTTGTTTAGCGTACTACCTGTTCATTTCAAAATTCCCAAAGGTAAAGTAAATGTTTCTCGTCATTCCAAAGAATAGTTAAAAGCAGCTGATACAAGAACAAAACGTTCGCTGAGGGTTCTTTACCTGAACTGGTGTTAGGGATGTGAAGCCGAATTCGGAGACGGCGCGGATGATTTCCGGGTGGATTTTTACATTTTCGAATAACTTTGCAGTGGATTCTTGTAGATCGTCCATTGTCTATGCAGTTCAATGTGGAATACAGAAATATGTAGAGTGTAGGAGCAAGAAACTCAGTGAAACCAGAAATACACAATTTTTTCAGATTGTGACGGATTGTCATTTCGCAATCGTCACTGCAATCTGCAGACACCAAGCGGGTGGCGTCAACCAGAACTGGTCTCGATACGCTCACCT
The DNA here is from genome assembly GCA_034698045.1 of Paramacrobiotus richtersi. Lineage (NCBI taxonomy): Eukaryota > Metazoa > Tardigrada > Eutardigrada > Parachela > Macrobiotidae > Paramacrobiotus > Paramacrobiotus richtersi. The sequence continues at coordinate 12,776 of JAQGAU010001657.1, read as the reverse complement.
CGCTCCTCTCGATACGCTCACCTCGCTCCTCTCGATACGCTCACCTCGCTCCCCCATTCTCTCTGTGTGGTATGTAGTAAATATGTAGTATGTACTTACAATTTTTGGCGCAAAAATTAATTGTTTTTGCAACCAGTTTTAAGTTTCAGCGTGTTATCGTATACTGGCAAAATACTGCAATGTAATAACTTCCGTGCCTAGTTAATAATCATAGCCGTTACTTCGAATTCTATTTATTTTTGTTAACGAAGGCATTCGTAATTTTTATTACATTTTACCGGTCATTTTGAGGTATTTCGTGTGTATCGTTGACAGTTTTCGCTCTTTTTTACCATCGGTACTATTTTGTTTTTTTCCATGCAGTCACCAGTAGTATTCTGATTGCATTCCTAATAAGACTAATACTGTTTTCTTTTCGCTTCCATTGTAGTTTTTCTGAATATTTACTTTTCCATGGAGCATGATCGAAAACTTTCAGAAGATCATAAAAATTATAAAATCCTGGTTAATTATTTTTTCCTCCCCAAGTTACATGCTTTTTTCTTCGCAAATGTCTTAACTTGCAGCATATATTTTCTTTATTAAAATTTAAAATATTTTTTCTTATTTAATATATTTTCTCGGCAACATATATGTAAATGTGTTTCTTTTCTATCTATAAATATGTATAATGTAAATAAATATGTATATACAATATATGTATAATATGAATATGTATATTAACATGTCTCATGTTCATCCAACAATTGGCTCTTTTCTTTTTTCATTCATAGGCCGATGGATTGAACCTCGGCTCAAGCAGCTGGCTGAACAAAATCACAGTCAGCTTCATTGATCCCGATGCTCAATCCGGCCAACCAGATCCAATAAAACCACCGGTCGCAGCGTAACGGATGCGCTTCGTCCCAGCCGTGAATGGTGCCTGATTAGCCATGTAACAAAACCAGTACCATCATCCAAAACCGGGACCAAGGTCATCCAGAACCCATGGAATTTTTGTTTCTCGCCGACGTTTTCGTTCGGCTTGACCCATGCAATTCTGGAATAACAAACCCAGTAAACTGTTTATATTCACGAAATTCTACCTCTGCTATAATGTCTTTAATTAAGTATTAATAAAATTTTACATGTTTGATGGTAATTGTTTTATATTAATTTGTTAATTAATATTTTTTTTAACTGATCATTTTTTTCAATTAATTTGTTTTCAGTTTCAGCTGCTGACTCTGATAACTTATAAATAGTATTTGGATGAACTGTTACTGTCTTTTCTAATATTTTTACCGTACATCGGGCGAAATCGTCGACAATCGCGTTTTTGATCGGTGGACAAAATCACCCTGCAGTCTGCAACTACTCGGACATTTCAGGGGCAATTTTACCACAAATCGAAAGCGCAGCATACAATCCTCATCTCTGGCTGGAATTCGAGGTTTTTAATTGGCTGGTTGAGCGGCAAAAGTGGGTATCATCGTCCCAACTTCGGGCAATACTCATTTTACACTGCAAAATTAGTACTGGACGAAACCGGGACTATGATCCTCCCAGCCATTGTCAAAGGTTATTCTTCAGGAACCTGAAATTCAATTATTCAGACACTTGAATCTGAATATATCCGAGAATAATAATAAATAAATCTAGCTTTAGCATTAACCGGGGAAAAGAAAAAAATGGAAAAACAACCGTAATTTGGTGAATACATTTAATCGGATAAATAAAACAAAAATTAATAAATACAGTGTAAACAAAATAAAATAAATTAACAAATTCAGATAAATAAGAAATTAACGAACAAATAATTCGAAATGCCCATTCAACGTCTTACGTCATCGTAAACAGAAAACAAATGACATCATACCGCACCAAAGGATTCTATGGGATTACTTACTTCCACCCGAGTATTTCGGATTAGCGGCTCTCTCCACGGTCCTGAGTCCTTGCACACGCGAGTGACGCGACGATGCTTTCCCTAGAATAGTGACAAGACGAGAAACGCTGCGTAACAAGTTAGCTTAAATATAAATTATAAAACTGAACACACCACTTAGCTGTATTGCCAGCCATCCGTACACACAGAGTACAATGAACTCACCACGTCTACCGAGTTCAGTGAATCCTTTCTGAGACTGACCAGATATCTTACCCATTTCCCAATGCAGAGAAACTGCCCACTATCCGACTCTTCCCGAGGAGCTGCGCCATTGACGTCGAAGACAGTAGAAAATGTTTTGGCATCTTCTGCCATGCAACGTCAACGGCGCCGCTTCCATGGCCGCCTGTCAATGAATCGCTCCGTGTCTTCTCGATTCTTTGATTCCGAAAGGTGGAACGTGAAAGAAATGCCAAACTACGATGAAAACTAGCCGGGAACTTCGTGAACGGAAACTTTCCTGGAGAATGCTGATGCAACCAAGATGGAGGAATGCTTGTCTGGTAAAATTCTAGCCTTTTGTTCAGTCTGTCTGGAATTTTACGTTGCTCTTACGCACAGTGACAACCTGGGCCGGGCTTTGACCTGTTTGAACCTGCTACGCGCTGTTCGTTGGACGCAAGCGTCCTTCGTAGCCCCGCCTCGGAAAATTCGCGGGCCTAAATAGTCACGTGACCGCATATCTGGCACCAGGCACACTGCACTGGCCACTGCACGGAACAGTTTCACTTTCTCGCTTCTGTAGCTTTTGTTTTCCATTCATCCTTTCAGCCTGAAAGTTTCAGGCTTTCCTAGGAAGTTCGATCTCTGCTCTGTGTATTTCTGTTTCTCATCCTAGCCTTTATTACAGTGCTAGGGGTCGATGCCTGTGTTATTTCGGCGTCAGAGAGGACAAATCCAGGATTTCGTGGGTTTGGAGGCTTGGAGCGAAGGTTGACTGGAATGGTGTCGATTAACTTGTCATCGGACATCCGCTGAAGTTAATCTCACCATTATCCGGTCAGACTTCTCCAGCTACACGGTGGCAGTGAACACTATACGCAAAGACTGGCAAGTTATCAGAAATCATCCCTGGCAAGACCTAGAAAGTCAGGTACGAATATGCAGGAAAGTCGACTCCGAGAATCTTACGGACAGTACGTGAAACTTCCACGCTGGAAGCGAAACTTTTTGAAGTGATGCAATTGTAATCCAAAAACGCCATATATGGCAGTGGTGCGCCGGTGCCGGTTGCGCAACCATGGCGAAAAGTGTAAACCTCGTAAAATAACTACAGTTTAATAATATTGGATAGTTCCCAGTCTGATTTTCCAAAAAATATCCCTGATATTAATAAAAATTGTATAAATTATTTATAATAAATATTATTAATGACATTAACATCCCTGCTCATGACATTTTCTTTTCTGTTTGGCTTATTTTCACAACACCCTGGCGGCCTGGCCACTTTCTCGAGAAAAAACTGAGATTTTCTGTCGCTGACAAATCTACATTTTCTTTGTTGTGCATATTTATCTGATAAATAAATGTGTCAGCAATGTTCCACACGAGTAAACACTCTTCAAAATACTTTTCTTGTTTGATTCGGAGTTGAAGTTCTAGAATGTAATTTTATTCAGAGTATTTAATTAGTTGCATGTCGCTATTCTCATTTACTACATAAAATTGCAGCAAGTCAAAAAATTAACATGAATACTATTGCATAAACTGCACTGTGTCTTGTTCGATTTATTAATAAACTGTTCGCCACTCCCAAAAAACCCAGCTTCACATCAGCCAATACAAAAAGATCAAAAACATCAGGCTTTTACAATCCCCGAGCATCCAACACAAACCCCATCCAAAACCAAAAAAGCATAATCAAACCCATTTCAAAGCGGTTACAACGTGATTCATGCACTCACTGTCCAGAGCTTAGTTTTAATAAACACAAAATAATACAAAAATGTCTAAATGCAAATGAGCATCCCGAACTGGCACAGAAAATGTCAAACCAACGCCAAAAATTCATTCCTTCGCTGCCCGGCCTCCTTTTCCCCGAGTGGAACCTAAAAAATGCCAAAAATTAAGATAATTTGACAGATTTAAAATTTTATTAACCTTTAATTCCTGATTGTTCAATACTTTAAATTTATGTAATTTTTGCAATTATTTCGTCCAATTTTATAATTTAAAACAAATATATTTTATAATCTTAATTAAGTAAAAAATAATAATTTACAATTTTTATATGATTAATTTATTGTTAAAATTTAACATTACAATTCGTTACTTTTATTTTGCTATACACAGGGAAAATAACCCACCAGCTGACTCGACAGAAGTTCCCCGTTTAACCCGCGTAGTCTGCGTGGCCATGCGTTCGATGGCCTGGGTTTTGGCCTGACGAGAATGGCGCTCCACCGATGGACCGGGCGCGTCTTCCTCGACGACCGTTGCAGCACCACGTCGTCGCGTACTGGCCGGCTTGGAACGCCCCACCGGCTGGGACAGCGAAAAGGTTTGTTCGCGGGGTCGTCTGGCTTTCGCTGCACTTGAAGATGCACCTACAACGCGAACATCAATCACCCATCATCAGACCAGTTCCATGTACAGTCTAGTACACATTAAACAACACAAAAGCGAATTCACTTCCAAATACAAAATTTACCGACAACAAATGACATCATATCTCTGTACTCTGCATGTACAGCTACAGGCCAATAACAGGGAATGCGTAGCAACCACTATATTTAACAGCACACTCGTCACTAAATGCAGCTTGTGGTATTCACTTCCTGTACTGCTTACGAAAGTTACACGCATCTAAACAGGGAAATGATTGTGCAAACCGGGTTTACTTACTACGCGTCAGTGGAACAGGTTTCGGTGATGAAGACGACGATTCCTGGACATTCTCCTCCTCTTTTTCCTCAGGAACTGGAGTCAGATAACGCACCTCGGTGTCAACAGATTGGCCGCGGGATGTGGAAGCCTGACTGCCCGTGGAGACCGACTGTTGGTCCGTCTCGGATATAGACTGCTGACTGGCAGAGTCCGCCTCCGATGTGGCAATAGACCCCGCCTCCGACGCCACACTGACCGGTTCATCTTCGATTTCGGACCTGCCCGGTTCATCTTCCACTTCGGATCTGACCGGTTCATCTTCAATTTCCGACTGGCTAATAACCGGACCAGAGCTTTCCGGTTGGCTGTCGGGTATCACTTCCGGCTGGCTGGACGGGACAACGTCCTCGATGGTCTCGAAATCGAAGGTTCTATTGGCGTCATCTTCGGCTATATCTGTCAAAATACACACAATTGTTCTTTCATAAAAGCCTGCAAAATCTATCGTTCTAACACAAAATAATGCTAATAATTCTTGAATCATAAAAACAGCACTAATAATCAACAGAAAAATGCGCCAGAACCCAAACAAAAATAATTAAATGAAATAACGAAAATAATATTATTATCAGAACAAACATTACTGGTTTAAATTATGAAAATACTGTCAATCGAAAACTCAAAAATAAACACCGATAAGAACCGAAATTCTAAAAAATAACGAAAATCGAAAGAAAAATACGTAAAAAAATATATCAAAACAATATTTTCAATTCTAAACTACAGAATCCCGGAAGCTATCACAAACCAACCACCAGACTTATTTTCAATTAAAGGCACCCACCATCGTCCTGCTGAGTGGAAACCGACTGCTGTGACAGAATACGGCGATCAGGCGTTTCAAAAAACAAGCGAGCCGCGAAGGATCCTTCACCAAAAATGGATGGTTCAGCAAGAGTTACACCAGCACCGATCGGTTCACCCACTGAAGAAAAAGAAACAAGCCCCGATTAACAAGCCAGCCAATGTCGATGAAATGACAAAAAACATCCCATAACACCGAAAATCAATCCAATTATGCGTAAAGAACGCGGAAGTAAAACATGAAGAAAAATCCCAAACTGACCGATCACCCCAGGCAAAAATTGATGACGAAAATAAAGCCAAAAAACCCGGTAAGTTAAAGATGCAACGATGGAAAAAATTTAATATAATTAAAACAATTCGTACCCGTGAAAGGTAAATTCGGAAATCTGGTTCTATGTTTATAAAAACGTTTAAATTTACCTGCAATCGGTGAAGTAAACTGGAAGCCAGTCCCTTCCTCCACGTCTTTCAAGCGAATACCAAGCGGAGTCGTCGGAGGAGCCGGAGCTAGAAAAATTCGAAAAATTAAGAGATAAACGAATGCATTCGAAAGAATCAAATCCTGACTAATAAGCAAAAATCTGGCAATACAAAACTGATACCAGTCATTAAAAAATAAATCACTAAACAATAACAAAACATTCCCAAGTCAACAGAAATACGGTACACAAAAGCGAAAAAAATGGCACACCGTACCTTGAGACATCGCAGCCATGGGCTCGTCTTCCATGAGAACACTTGCAGTTTCTTCAAGCAGAAGCAAAAAAATAAATAAAAAAATAAACACATAAAAATAAAACATATCAAACTAAAACAAGAAATCATAATTAATAAAAATTATAGAAGTACACAAATAATATAAAAAACCTATTATGTATAAACTACCTAAAATAAATAATCATAATTATTAATAATCATAAAAGTATACAAACAAAACAAAAAATCTACTACAAACTAAAACAAATAATCACGCTAAATAATAATCATAAAAGTATGCAAATAATACAAAAACGTCCTATAAAACTGAAAATGTGAAGCAAAAAACACGCAAAAAATCTTGCGAAAACACTGACTATAGCGTACCATCAGCCGGTTGATGAGAATGCTTAGATTCCACTGACTGCACACTGCCGGTATCGGTGGTATCCTCGTCCTCTTCATTAATCACCGTCATGTCGTTATCTGTAGAATATCACAATCAGGTGATCAACTCTGCTTATCGTAAATGTATAAAGCAAATTCTACCATCAGAACTTGAACTGTTCAGCTCCGAATCCTCCGAGGTACTCGTATCAGCCTCTTCCACGACAAAGTAGCCCTTGATGTCTTCCACAGCAATCTCACTGTGCACCGACAATTCTACGCAACAAAAAGATCATCAGGTTTCAAATTTTATCGTATTCCCATTTAGCTTGATTTCTATCATTTTTTATTCGCTTGTGAAAGATTTTCTGTTATTTAATCTTGCTAATAATTTTAGTAATTTCTTTCTGAATAATTTAAAACAGTTGCAACATCACATAAAAAATAATGTGCAGAAACCACAAAAAAACCGATCGTTTTGCACCAGAAAAAGGATACGAGGACCTGTGCCATAACTTGCTAATAAAGCAGTTATCTGCCCGTACTTTGCTAACCGCCCCTTGGTGTGCGCTCGCATTCAGATTTGCAGTCTGGCTCATTGCACACAGGGTTAGCGCAATAAGGGCGCCTAACTTACACTGAGCAAGCTATGGCACAGGTCCTCGTACTATGACAAATAAAGAAAATTAAATCTATTACTGGATCGAAAAATTGTCTCTTAGCAAATCAGGTTACCTTCAATCTTATCAGTTTCGTCTTCATCCATGGCTTCATAGGACACAACATGCTCAATAATTTCAATCGTTTCCACAATTTCCACCACTAAAATACGCAATTGTAGTCAAGGTACACCAAAATCATGGATCAATCTCGAAACCAACCTGGAATATCCTCCGGCACAGATTGCGGTTTCTCAGCGACCTCATCCTCGATTATAATACTACTGTCATCTAAATACAATACAAAGCAACATTCAGCAACAATTTTCACCAAACAAATTCTTAAAATAATTGTAAAAAAATCAGGTCTTGACGTCCTGTACGACCTTTCAGAAAAAAACGAAACGCATGAAAATTTATTATTTTTTTAAAAAATATTTGCAGAATTTCCATTCAACCAGGTACCTTCACTTTCGCTTTCACTGTCCGTTTCTTCAGAATCCTCGACGACGATGTTTTCGGTTTCACTTGGACGAGCTGGCATACTAACCTCCTCTTCTTTCGGTACTGCTAAAAAAGCAAATAATTACATAAAAAAGTAGGTTACAATAATAGTAATACACACAATGTTTTATTTTAATACATTACTATTTTATATTAAATTAAATCATAGTAATTATGAAAACTACATATTAACGAAATACAATGAATCAATAATTATTACTAATATTTAATGTTATTAATCCATTCCTATCATGTACTATTTTAATAAATTATTATTTTAAATTGAAGTAAATCACTGTACTTACGAAATTACATATTAGCTGGGTAAAATTCAATAGTAATTATTAAATAATTGCTGTTATTAATTAATTACACATTAATCATTGCAACAATAGTTCCGATATTCGCATCCCTTACATTCGTTCTGTTCGTGACCATAGTCCATCTGATCCTCCTCGGATTCCTCAGATTCATCCGGCACAGGCGACGGCTGTTGTTGTAAGCGTAATTCCGTAATCAGCAGCCGATTAGCTTCATCGCGATGTTTGCAGTAACCCATCAATTCCTCCAACGTATGTCGAGGTTGTGGCACGGTTAGTTGAAAGAAACTGACCGGTTTTTCTACAATTTTACGCAAAATGTCATTTGATCTGAAAACGGGAACGGAATCTGGCAAGAATCCATATTTATACGTAATTTTTTGTCAGATAAGAAAACAGTTAAAACTATCTTATCCATGCAATACCGTATGGAAATAGTAGACTGGTGTGAAAGCGTAGTGCAGTGGCGGTAGCCGAAAGGAGAAAGGAGAAATACCAAACTTACTTTAAAAACGACACGCGAAAGTGGAAACAAAATCCTTTTTTGGTACAACGGAAATACTCTCGTATGCTTTCGAGGAATAACGAAGAAGTACTGAAGAAATATTGAACGTTAAAGAAGAATACACAAAAAAAATTCAACACCACTTCAAAAAAAATGTACTTAAACAAACAGACTGGAAATACTCAAAGCGGAGACTATTAAACTTTTTTTATTAACCATCAATTCTAGATTAAATGCTATTTTATCACTTTGATTGTTACTATTTTATGAACGATTTCGTAATTGTATCATTCCTTTGAAGTAATTTTATTAATCTATTACGTATATTCTATCATTATTTATTTGATTATTAGGAAGTAGTTTTATTTTTTTATTATAGTAATTTTATTGCTATTATTTGTAATTGTATTATTCCTTGATTATATATTTTTTCGTTATTGCCTTTATATTATTCCTTTTTTTTTATTATTCCTTTTTTTCTATTTTATTATTCCCTTATTCCTTCCTCTATTTTATTTTTTGCTTTATATATATTTCTTTTTTTACTTCTAAATTATGTGTTTATTAATGCAGATTAGGTATTTGACTATTGTGCACCATATTATTCTTCTGAACAAGGTCCAACCAACCTGGTTGTGGAAGAGCCGCCGGTCGCGGTGCAAAACGCGGAACAAAAATGTCTGGGCGGCGAGTGGGAGGCGCCTCCATAACCGGCGGTGGGCGATTTTTCGGATGCACATAACCCGCCGGCTTATAGCGCCACGGTCCTATGGAAAAAGGCAAACAAATGTCAAACCAACTCATCCACTCAATTCCGACCAAAAATGAATAAAATTTAATCTTTTATAAACTCATTATTCAACTGAACGTATAAGGCAATTTGCTCATCATAATAAATTATTAATAATAGAAAAAACACTACAAGTAATTTAACAGTCATTTACTTTCTTAACAGTTACTAGTCATTCATCACTATCCAAACTTCAAACTAGCAATAAACAAAAATCATATTACTGCATTTACCAGTTTCTTCTGTTCAATAAATTTTATAAATTACCCAATAATTTTGTCGATTCAGTTAATCTCCCCATCAAGAGCGAATAACTGAAAAAAATTAATAAAAAAAATACCTAACAACTCATAATAAATGAATGTCATCTTTATAAACTATTTTAATCCAAAACTAACACGAAAGAAATTCAACAATAATACAAAACAAATTAAAAAATAAATCTCAGAGCACCCATGCACACTGTGTCCTTACGTGCATTTTCCGTCGTCCCCTCGTCCAGCATATTCCCCATCTGCTCCAGCTCCTTCAACACCGACCCGGCCTCCTCTTCCACCTTCATCCCCACCCGCACCGACGGCAACCGGGGGGATTTCGGCATCACCCCACTAGTCCGCGGCGTCTGCGGTGACAGCGCCATGTTCCACAACGTATTCGCCGTCTCACTTCGAGGGGACATCAGGGGCGTGGTGACACTGTTTCCGGTCGGCGTCATCGGTGGAGATTCTTTGGAGGGTGGTGAGAAGTTCAACTGGCGGGGTTTGACGTTGAGTGGACTGGAGTTCTCGCTGGTATCGCTGTCCGTGGAGAGCCGGGGGAGACGGTACGAGGAGCAGACTTCCTTGGGGAGGTCACGGTGGGCCCAGGAGCGTAGGGCGTCGACTTTGTTGGGGATGACTGCAAAATATCGTTTCATCAGCGTTATATAACCAACTGAGTTACTACATAATCTGAACAATATTTCTGTAATATATCTGCAAATTTTTTAAACTTTTTGCATAACGTTTTTTCGGAAATCGATAATATTTTTAAAACCACCATTTTTCACGTCTTTTTCAATTTTGCTACTTCGTAAATCAAGCGTAACTCTTAACCAGCCAAACTACACCCAGCAATGCATAAAAAAGGATGGTTGAAATTTATTTGCATTTATCTATTTACAAATTCATCTATTTTGTAAACATTTTAAATAGTTAATTTTTCTTAAATTCCATAACTTGGTGAACATCTATCATTTTTCATCTTTTATGTTTATATTTTGTCACTTCTTAAATCACAACTCAACTCCTAATCAGCAAAACTCCACCCAGCAATGCATAAACATTTCTGTAATTTTACTGCAAATTTTGATTTTGAACGAATTTTTAAACAGCTTTGTGCATCTGTTTACTGACTGTTGGAATTCCATTTTTTTATTATTACCTATCTATCTGTGTTATATTTATTTTTAGATAAACAACGAAGTAATTAACATCAGAATTATAAAATAAATAAAATCACACGTACCACGAATCAGCGGAATCTTGTTGAACTGAACGTTTTTATCGGATGATCCTTGTATTTTCGATGGAGACAAGATCCCCCGCAGTCCACTCTTCTCGGTCTGGGTCAACCGGGCAAATGGAGAATGCGACAGCGGTGTGTGAAAGACGTCAGATGAGGGACCTACAAATCACAATCATCAAGACTATTACATCAAAATCGACAATTCTTACAAGCAGAACAAAATCATCGTTCTTCTACCGTTAAAAATCGAATAAAAATTACAATTAATTGGGGAAAATCTACAATATTTTACCAATATGAAAAGTCAATAAAATCGTAAAATAGTACAGTATAAATAATATTAGTATAACATGGTACAGAGATAAATCGTAAAAATGTCAAACAAATGTACTTGAAACAAGCAATCAAAAAGTTGAGGATTTTTTAACCATGTTAAATTTTTACCATCAGCCCCATTCCCTGACGCCGAACTATCAACTGGACCGGTCAAACTTCCACGTGGACTCTCTAGTTCCGTCCAGTTTGCTCGTTCCTGCTCGGCCCGTCGATTCCAGTACTCTTGATCTTCTGTACCACCACTGTCGACCTGTTCATCGTCCTCTTCCGTTTCGCGATTGAAGATCTTGCCAAACCAGTTAATCGCTTTCTAAAATACACAATTTCATAAAACATTTAGAAAAAAATTCTGCAGTCATACAAAAATGTTAAAAAAATATCGGCAGTCGTAAAAAAATTGAAGAAATATCGGCAGTGATAAAAATCAACAGAAAAAAATCGTATGTAACTATGTTCGTAAAAAGTAAGCAAAAAATAATACATATCAATAAATGAAAAATAATAGAAAGGTGCAGCAAAATACGGTACAATACACAGAAAACAGCGAAATAAAATTTAGAAACTCGCTACATATTGACAAAAAACCTTTCCACTGTTTACAACGTCAAAGACGGCGAACCCGGAAGAACCCACGAGAACTTCCCACCAGTTCCTCAATCTCACCTTGCCCACTTCCAGCAACCCGCCTGGCTTCTCCTGCTCATCCGTCGTTCCGGGTCGCATAACAGGTGCCTGGAAAGCCAATCCAGACCCCGACGGCTGGTTGACAGGGACCACGGGAGCCACGGTGCGTTTTCGCTTGGACGGGGGTTCTTCGATCTCCCCCTGGTCCGGGCGTTGGCGGGGAATGTGTGCCATCAGTTTGGCCGTAATGGCTGCGTCATCTGGATCCGTACTGTCTTCGTCATCCGTGATCGGAGCATACTCGAGGTTTGGTGTGTATTTTCGTTTGAACATTCTTTGCAAGCAGCACGCAACTTTTGCAGTATGACTGAGTGCGATGAATCAGAAGACACTGTTACTCAGAGTGCGTCAGATGGCTCGAATAAAAAAAGCAAAATGAAAGTCCAGATGGAAACAAGATTCTTAGAGATTTAGACCCGTGTTTTTTGCAAAATACCACCGCAAAGAGCAAAGCGTTGGGAACTTTGAATAAAAAGCAAAAAAGCCGTTCATTTCGAAGCAAGTAGTGGAAGCTACCATATAGCCACGAGATGTGGGGGTGGCTTACCCCTCCGTGAAAGCTTTCGCTGATTCGTGTTGGCGTAGCTAAACGAGCATTCTTTAACGGATCTTCACCCTAAACAACTTGTCATAGACCCAGGGGCGTAACGAGCCGCCGAAACTGGGGCCCGGGCCCACACCAAACGGGGCTGGCGCGGTGAAAAAATAATGGGGGCCCACACCAAAGCCGGTACGTGGGGGCCGAAGGCCCCCACGTACCGGCTTT
>JAQGAU010001656.1:0-18216 GCA_034698045.1 Paramacrobiotus richtersi | reverse complement strand
TCTGAGCTGTACAAACACCCCTAACGCTCTCCTGAACAGTGCCGTGTGACGTCACAGTCCTTACTCTAGGCCCCGTTCTGTCAAATGTCGAGTACAGTATGAATACATTTACATTTATATGGTATTTTAAAATAATATAAACTTGTGGGTACAATTGCAGTCAATGGAACTCAGATGTATCACAATATTGTTATAAAAAAGGTACATTATCGATGTATTACACTACACTGACGAATTAAGAAACTGCATGGAACTCACAATCAGCCTCAATGGTACTGGAATGCCATAATGTAAGCCAAGCAATGTGTTAAACAGTGACCTGTATTTCGTCTGCTACTGTAGTACTTGTACTGATCGGACTTCGCATATGTACTTCTACGTTATTTTCTTCGACCATGTCGCCAGATCAACAGAAAACACACTGTGCGAACGATGAAACAGTACATCTCTTTGTTTTGACTGTCGAACAAATATCGGCGTACGAACGTCAATACGAATTTTTCGATAAATAAAAAAAACACATCTCGTGCAAATTCTTACAAAGCATGATAAGACTGTACATATAGGATATCTACACATTAACAACCAAAACAACATCTTCCATCTTCTTACAATGTTAGTTGAATCAGTTGTTCGGAAATTGTTCCCAGAATACAAAGACTATTCCCTCTTTGAATTTCCGCACTTGCGGGTTGCCGGAGGAATTCCGATGTATTTGACGCATACAGTACATACAAAACAACACCATGGTTGAAACTGATATGTTTACTTGTAGAGTCGGCTTATTTAGCACATCGATTGTTTGGCATCCATCGACTGTCGAAGACATAAACGCAATCATGGCGCCGTTCAGACTATACCGGTTCCGAAAAGGCTCTGCAGGAAACCCGTCAGTCGGCGGAATTTGTTCCGGCTGAGTTGATTGGGTGCGGAATAAAACCTCAGATTCCGCTTTGTAGACTTGTTCGGCTGGTTTTCGGAGATGACGGTAACTCCGTGCTGCACAACGGCCACAACGGCATCTTCTTGTTCAGCATATATGTAGCTGTCAATCTGCACCGCCTCCTGTCGCAGAATATGTTCGTGCACATTCTTCAACACCGTGCGACAGTCGAAACTGTGATCTGTATAAAGAAGCATCGTAATGGCTGCGGAGTGAGTTAGGTTCTTTTCCGAGCTGGTCAGTACACCTCCTGTGCAGTTCACTACCAGCGGTTGCGCATCCGTGCAAATGAGAAAATCGCTTAGCCAAACATTGATGGGCAGTATGGGAGAAGATTCACAATTTCCGGGGTTGTTCTGGGGCAGTGCAATGATAAAACCCGAAAACTCGTGCAGATGCACATGGCAGCTCAGGCTTGAGTCTGCTTGGAAGACAATCTCATGGGCTGTAGATGCATCAGGATCACTGACGCGGAGAGTTCCGCGTTCACTGACGCGGAGAGTTCCGTTTTGGCAAACGACATGCACGGAATCGTCGCCGGCTGCCCGTGCTGTGGGTATACCAGCCATCTCCAGTACTTTGTTGTGCAGTCCATAGAGGATGTTGTCGCACTGGCTTTGGCCATCGCTTGCAAATATTACGGTAGTGGCATCGGTTGTTGCGCGAGTAGAGCTTCGAAGCTCGAAACGGCCGAGTGAGCACTCAATGCGAAGGGGTTGTGGCGTATAGCAAGAGCGGTACGGGAATGTCCGTGTGGTATCCGTTTCTTCGCCTGCAAAGACAGTATGTAGCAATTATAAACGATCGATTTGAAGAACTAACGACAGTCGTTGTTCAAAACATTGGAAAGTCACAGCTGGCTCACAGCAGCATGAAAAAGGTTTCTGTCAGGATTGTGGTGTTTTCGCTGCTTTTCGAAAAAGAGACACAATGCCATGGTCTGTTTTACGTTGGCCCACTTTACAATTTTTTACCCGAAAACCCAATCTTTTGAAACCATGGAAATGCTTGCGTTCCTTATCACACAAGTTCGAGGCAACAGAGGATACTAATCTTAAATTGCGCCGTATACGTATGGGGCACCAGTGCATTGACTGTGAGTCTGAAAGAGTCAGAAAGACATACTTACACTTCGCAAACATCGCAAGGGGAAACTTGGAGTGTTGTGTTATTTGACTTGAACCGTTGCCACAGGAAAATTTCACCCAGGAACTTTTCGCATTTCTTGCAGTCCATTTCACCAGGTTCGCCATTTCGCAGCAGGAGCAATCTCCACTGGGCAAAAACGAGCACATATTGTTCTTCTGCGCATCAAGCGTAATGCCACTGACAATGGTATCCAAAACTGCGTCCGGAATTTCGCTGATGCTGTTTCCGTTGAGTTTCAAGTTGGTTAACTTCATCGAGAACGGCTGACCAGTGCGACGAAGTGAGGTTAGACCCGGTTGCTGTTCTGCGATGCGGATATAATCCTGGAAAATTTCAAACATGCTTATTTAGTTCAATTTCGTCCAGCGAAATTTTGTTTGGAACTGCAGATCTATCTACAATACAACTGCAGGTTCAAACATTTACTGAACTATCAACAATAAAAATATATCGCTTTCAGTTTAAAGAAACAGGTTAAAAAAAGATAACTATTGCAGCTAGAAGCAGAATCAGAACCTTACCATCGTGCGCGCTACCGGTTTGAATACAGCCCAGTCGAGATCCTGCAGATCATTCCATGTCAAGTCCACTTTGTATAGTTTTGGAATTGGTAAATCCGATGCCGCGCCGGGCGTAGGAACTAAAGGGTCCATTAGAAACTGGAACGACTCGACATCAATGGTGCTAATATCGTTACCAATCAACTCGAGTTCTAATAAGGATTGAAATCCGCGGAAAAATGCGCCATCTAGGTAGCCGATCTTCGAGTACAAAATTTGCAGCCACACTAGGTTATGTTTTACATTGTGCAAGAACTGGGGTACTGGAATTCTAGCTTGGTTCGGTTGCGCATATTGTGCATTGTCTGTTCTGAATCCCGACAGTGACACGACAGCTAGCTCCTTGCTGTACGGCAGTGGCTGTACATCTCCTCGCATCATGTTGCACTGATTTTCCTTAGAAGCACTGGGACACCACAGCACAATTAATGCGACGTTCGATGGAATCAGGTTAACGCTAATATCTAGATCAGCCTCGCAAAAAAGCCAATTTTCGACTAAGTCGTCGTAAGGACCGTATGAGCATGTAGGATGTGGCAGCTCCAGTTGACATCTACTGTATCCTACCGAATAGATTGCCAGCCATAACACAACAATCTGGAATTCTACCATTTTGACCGGGTGTAAGTAGTGCTGCGATCACAAGGGCTGATGCTTTTCACGCTGACTACAAGTGCAGTAAATATTTATATCAACAACTGTGAGGAACTAATGAAGTGGCATAATAAAATTGTTCCAACTAAGTTATATGAATAAGTAGCAGCCCCACGCCTTACCAAAATGCAATTAAGAAAGCATAATCTTATCGACAATCCTCTTCAAACGCCTAGTTCCGAACATCCGGTTTCGTGCAGTCTAGCGGTCTTCATTGTCCCTGTATGCAAACGACACCGCTGTTTGCTCAGCTTGTTCGGCTTCCTCGGTTTGGAGCGAGCATAACAACAAGGTGAGGTAAATTTCAACGTAATCAGGAAGCAGTTTTGTCATGATTAATATATTATTAAGATACTGACGCTATTGCTCGTAAGCAGTCCAACGTGGAACTACGCCAAACGGCATCAGAACTCATAAACAAAGATAACGAAGTAGCGCAGACTTCCGGTTGTAAATGTAAATATGTGTATTAGCTAGAGCTGCTTCAAACTAGATTTTCTATTGCATTAGATACACAGGCTATGACGGCTAGGTAGGTATAGCATAACGCATAATGGCTAGCATAAGCGGTATCGCATAAGCATAAGCGATAAGGCATAACGCATAATCCCAGCGCATAATACATTCGCATAACGCATAAAATCTCTTTTAACAGCAAAACAATTAATGAATATTTCTGATTGGACATCGGCTGTTTTGTAATCATCAGTCGCTCAGAAAATGCGTGGGACAAATTTAATGTCCCAAAATCTGAATACTGCAGTGACAAATGTTAACTCAACATAGCAACAAATAAATATATATTTTACAATAACACAATATTTTACAAAAACGAAAAAGTTTAAAATAATTATGGTATTACGGCACTGCCGGTATTAATTTACCGATCTATTATAATACTAAAAATCATCTGCGTTATAATTTTCCCTTGCTGTGTTAAGGAAATATGCAACCAGTTTGCACACATGTCGCTTGCCCTGTTAGCATGCGGCGCGCGCATTTTTTGTTGCAGACTCAATAGAGGAACATATTAGACATATGACCAACCTACACAACGCAGCTGTTGTTTTGAAAAAAGAATAGCCTACACCAAGGTTATGTGTACCAAAAGGTCACAGTTTTCAAAAATGATCACAAATAGTAAACTATCTGTTAAAAATCAAACAAGAACGTTAAAATCTGCAGGATAATATTTTCAAAAATTGTGGTTGCGCTTTTCACAAAATAATTTGTAATGCGTACGCAAAAATGTTTTTTGTGCACCGGAAGTCGATATAACGCTTGTAAAAGCAATGCAGTAAGAAAAACGGGGGTAAACGGCAAACTACAATTGTTTGTAAATGAATTTTTTGTATAACAAGCATTTTTTCCAAATTTTCAAAGCTCGTATGATTTTCACTGCAGTAGAAGCATTGGGTGGGAACGGCGAAATATTACGGGTTCAGTCAAAAAAGTGATTTGTTGATGAAGTAAAGAAAGAGTTGTACCATTTAATGATGCCGTTTCCAAAAACGGTAGCATATATATCTGCAACGGTAGCTTATTTCCTTAGTTGTTGTGGGCATCACTAGATTTCACCGTTTTATGTCTCAGGTTCGTTTGACTTTGACTGAATTTTGCGGCAAGACTTGTACAGTTACGCAAACGCTTTTTGTCCAGTAAGAACCTCTAAGAAACTCCAGTATGAACCTTTCCAGTATTAGCGTACTTTTCTGCGACGGTGACGCCTGTGACGGTGTGACCGGCAAAATCGTCCGTGGAACAGAAGTTCCGCCTGGTATAAATTTTGCAAACACCACAAAATTTTTTATGACCTACTCGTGCACTGAGTTGAAGATGCGGTACTTTTTGCACCGTGAGATCAAGTCAACAGCTCAATCGAGCGCTCTTGCTGGCTGCCCAGTAAATATTCCGCTTTAGCTGGGCACTTTTGTCCGTAAAAACCAGCTGGTAATCAGGCTCAGGCCAGAATTTTTAACTGACAAGCGAGCTTTTTCAGGCTCCAAATTCCGAACAACACCAAAACTTCCATACAGGCACAGAACGACCCAAAAAACTTGAAAAATAATACCGGCTGCTGGGAAACAGTTGGGCCCCGTGGGAGTAACTTGCACACAAATGTATGCCACGCATACGAAATGCCAGGCATACAGTACATGCAATAACATGGCATCCCACCGGCGCCCGGTATCAAAAAGGAATGCGACTTATGAGCTAAAAATAAGCACCTACCAATCAGAAAATCTATTTCAGATAACGTGCTTTTTCTAGATTTCTTCTGATCATAAGTTAGCGAGGGTAGCATAATGCCATTTCCATTTTGACTTCCGTGGGCATGATTCCAATTTCACTGCATTAAAGCTTATTTTCTTATAAGTCGGCCACGAAAGTTTGTCAATCCTTTAGCACCAGTTAGTTATGGTCAGTTTCGCCTCAATAATGCACTCGGTGGTCATCCGGATGACCAGTGGACAGTTGTAAAAATCACATTCTAATTTGGTAGAAAAATCATTTGTAAAGACGGGTTCCTTTGGATTCCCTGATGTCTGCACCTTCAGATCACCTTCCAAGTACAGAAAAAAACAAAACTTTTCAGTCATCTTTCGCTTCGTAGACTTCAAAACCGCCTTTGTAGAACACATGGATTTGCTCTGAATCCTTTGTTTTGTAATAATTTACATAGTGAGCCTTTTCTTCTGAACTGGTTTGTGGTACCTTTACTTAACCAAAAAGCTGGCCCAGGTTGCTGCTTCGTTCATTTCCGGAACTAGTCCCATATGGAATAACCGCTGGGGCCGTCAAGATTAGCGACCGCGGCTCGAAAAATAGCGCGATGGAGCTAGATATGGCACATGATGTGCAAATTACACCGGAATAGCTGAAGTCAGACACGTACTAAAGCCAGAAATAACCCTCAACCGTCAAGATAGGTTTTCCTCCGTAAATAATGCACGAAGATACACCAGGTAAGGGCACTCGCCGAAGGCTGCACTAGGGAGACCGAAGCGAAAAACCAGAAAAATATTAACATTGTTTACTATTGTTCAACGCTATTTAATATTATTCAGTTTTATTAGTATTAATATCAATTAATAATATTATTTATTACATTTTTCATTCTATTTTCTTTCGTGACCGACCGACCGACAAATGCACAACATGAAATCCATTTTGGCTGAGTATAGAGGACCTCCGCTTCGCTCCGGTCGATAATGGACAAGTGACAAATGGTGACTCAGCATTTTTCGATGGTCGTCGGTCCCAGTGATTAGTGGTCATTCTCATAATCGCTTGAACAGCAGTAGCATAAAGTCTGTATAGCCCAAAAACTGCGTCGGACTTTACTTTTCTGTAGTCCATAAAATATGAACTGCCTCACGTTTCGCTTGAAAAATTAATTGATGAGCGGGCGTCGCGCCCACTGATGGCAAAAAGCAATCATACACTTTACGGTCAGGTACTGGCTGATCAGTAGAAAGACCATTGTGCTTGAAAATCGCATTTGGTAGGTTCTCCATGGCACGTTGCTGACCTTATTTAGAGTTGTTTTACTGACTCTAACCCTTTAAAGCCTGGAAGTAGCACGAAGAGCTCAAAAAGTCACCCATTTAGACTGATCATGACTGCACTGGTCAGAGAACAGGTGCCCTCCAGAATTCGTCATTTTTTTACTTTTTTTTACAAAATTTATACCAGGCGGAGCTCCTGTCCCACGGACGATTTTGCCGGTCACACCGTCACAGGCGTCGCCGTCACACAAAAGTACGCTAATACTGAAAAGGTTCTTACTGGAGTTAGAGGTTCTTACTAGACAAAAAGCGCTCGCATAACTGTAATAAGTTTTGCCGCAAAATCCAGTCAAAGTCAAACGAACCTGAGACGTAGAATGGTGAAATCTAGTGATGCCCGGAACAGTTAACAAACAAGAGAAACTTATAACGCAGATGATTTTTAGTAATATAATGGATCGGCAAATTAATAACGGCAATACCGTGATACCATAATTTAATTTAAACGTTTTTGTTTTTGTAAAATATTGTGCTATTGTAAAATCTATATTCATTTGTTGCTACGTTTAGTTAACATTTTTAACTGCAGTATTAAGATTTTGGGGTATTAAATTTGTCCCACGCATTTTCTGTGCGACTGATGATTATAGTACAGGCGATGTCCAATCAAGCTAATAATATGTAGATCAAAGTAATATTCATTAATTGTTTTGCGGTTAAAAAAGATTTTACGCGTTATGCGAACGTATAATGCGCTAGGATTATGCGTTATGCCTTATTGCTTATGCTTATGCGATACCGCTTATGCCAGCCATTATGCGTTATGCCATACCTACCTAGCCGGCTATGACAGCTAACAGAGCAGTGCAATTTGTAACGATTTCCGCGTTTAGCGCAGCCTTTGGTGTTCTGCGTGTAATCTGGCGATATTCTTTCCGTATTCTGCCTGTAGTTGTTTCCTATATATCTGGCTAGTTACTACGTATTCTACAGTGCGAAAATAGTAAACTAGTTCGCGAAGGAGGCAGAATGTCTGCTTAGGTGTATTGCTTTGCTGTTGTTTTTGTGAGGACCAGATGTGTTATGGAGACTTGATTATGAACGTAGCTATGGTAAATACAGTGTAGATAATGGTCATTATGAAAGACACTACAGGATACGGAAAGAATACAAGGAGAATACGGACAGTACGGTAGAACACGCATAGCATACTACAATCAATTACAACAAATACTACGGTGCGTTAGCATCTGTATGTAATATTCCCCGTATTTTACCCATACTAGGCTTGCATGTGTTCTCGCGTGCGTTGGCATTCCGTACAATTTATACGTTTTAACCAAAATACAACTGAGAAACAAATAATCAACTAAGAAGTCAAAACAAGTGGAGAAAAGTTCAGTAAACAAAGAACGCTGGTGGAATACGGACAGAATCCAGAAACTACAAACATATTACGAGAGCCAACTGTGACAGATACTGTAGAATACACACGGATTACGGAAAGGGTACAAGGCAAATACAGGCAGAATACGGGAGATTACGTCCGGACCAACATATTGTTAGGTATACAACATAAAAGGAAACCGCGCTGCGTTGATTTTCTGCATATAGTCGTCCGTGCATATTCTGGGCGTATTCCGTACATATTCTACAGTATAAACAAATTAAACTGTAATAAAATATAACACCTTGAAACCAAGAGAATACCAGGAGAATACTAACGGAGTACGGTAGAATATGAGGAATTCAGCGTAAAAAAAACACATCGGAAAAACCTGTGATGTACGGATATATCCATAACCTATCGGTAAAATTTGTTTATAGGTATAGCTTTGAAAGATGAGGTTAATATCTACCGAGAAAGTAATGCGTTGGTGGAGATTAGTCGTCACTCGGTCGGTTTCACCTCGGCCAACTTGCCCTGCGATTCATTAGCAGAAGTTTAATACGCCACCTTCGACTTGGCCACTTTACCTTTAGCTGCCGTGCAGCAGCAGTGGGAGGTTTTTGCAGTAAGAACAATCTGTTTTCCGACGCGGATGTTGCTGTTTCTGCATTAAACGTGGCATGACCTTTGAATTTAGACACATCACGAGTAAGACAGTAATCTCTGAGCCTGGAATAACGGCTTACGGCTTTGTCTTCCATGGTACAGGGCCTACAGGCTATAAAGGCGAGATGCGCTTAGTGTGCGCAGTTGGATTGTCATCCTTGAATGGGACCTTTGCGCGACCTTTACGCTTTTGCCGTGAGTATATATGCAGATCTAATCTCTCCGTTTTTGCTGTACATCCTTATCACGACCCACGCGGAAAACAGATTTTGTGCCGCTGGCTAGGAACCACTCAGTGCATTGTCAATGTCGCCTATTAAGACGTTTGACCAGTGCTCATTTGTCTACCATAGCGTCTTGTTACTTGGAATGTCGGAGCTCGGACCGTACTGTGAAGTTGCAGCACGATTTTCGCCTGAAACTCCGCGTTTGAAGCGTGCATTATCGTGCCGAATTTGCACTCCAGTACTTCAGTGAAAATAATTCAGTACTTAATACAGTAATTATCATGCCAAGATGTTGTTTCTAATTCTACGGCATTTTCAAAGAGGCCTTATGTTGTTCAACATCCAACGTTGTTGGTACTATGTATAATGCACAGCGTTTATACGACATAGCATAAGCATACAATGTGCTCGCTGTTGATGCTTTGAAATTTGGTTTAACAGTTATTGCGATTTCTCGCTGCATTTAGAATTTCAACGCTCCCACCCACAAAATGTTGGCGTCAGCGCATGCCCGTTGTACAGCACAACTTACCGGTGTATTGTTGTAGTTCAACTTGTACTACAACAAGGAAACGCAACGTCCATCTGGGTGACCATGGACGGAGCGGCATGATTCGTGGAAGTACCGTTTTTGTAGTTTTTGCCTTGTTATAATAATTATAATTCCTACGCATTTTAAATTCCGGAGAAGAATTTCTTTGCGTCTATACAGTACGTGGTCTGTTTGCCATTCTTACTGTTTTCGAACGACAGAGTTCCTTGGGTTTTATAATTATTAGGAACTTGGAAAATACTTACAGTTAGGTGTTCTACCGCGTGCGGTTTTGAGCCGCAGAATCAATGTTTTAACATTGGATAAAATGAGCCAGTTTAAGGTAATCGGAACGTAGTGCATATGTTAGCTGCGATTGTTTCGACTGGTCGATAAAAAAAGATTAATATTGTGCTGTTTATATGTAGTTCATTCTGTCGTTTTTTCACCACAGTCAATCAAATATCGGTGAGCGTCCGCACTCCTGTACGAATTTTATTTCCAATAGAAACACGACTAGTTCAAAATGCTTATTATTAAGCGGCTAACTTAGAGCGTCGATGGTTTGCCATCCACCTACCAACGGTAATAAACCAGCAATCCTGGCGACATTCATACTGTACCGGTTCCGAAAAAGCTCTGCAGGAATTCCGTCAGCTTTCGGAATTTGTTGCGACTGAGTCGATTGGGAGCGGAGTAGTACTTCAGGTTCCGCTTTGTGGATTTGTTCGGCTGGTTTTCGGAGATGACGGTCACTCCGTGCTGTACAACGGCCACAACGGCATCTTCCTGCTCAGCATACGCGTAGCTGTTAATCTGAACCAGCTCCTGTTTCAGAACATGTTCATGCACACGCGTCAGCACTACACGACAGTCCAGACTGTTATCTGCATAAATGAGCAGCGTGATGGCTGGAGACTGCGTTAAATTCTTCTCAGAGCTAGCGAGTACACCTCCTGTGCAGTTCACTACCAACGGCTCCGCAGCAGTGCAAATGAGAAAATCGCTCAGCCAAACATCGTTAGGCAGTACTGGGGAAGAGCCACTGGTTCCTGGGCTGTTCTGAGGCAATGCGTAGAGAAAATCTGCAAACTCGTGCAAATGGTCATGACAGATAATGCTGGAATCAGTTCGGAAGACAATCTTAGCGGCTGCGATTGCATCGGGATCGTGCTCATTAACTCGGAGCGTTCCGTTTTGGCAAGTGACTTGCACGGCATCGCTGGCCGTTTTGCGCGCTGTGTATATACCGGCCATCTCCAGTACCTTGCTGTGCAGTTCATAGAGGACGTTATTACACTGGCGTCGGCCATCGCTTGAGAAGATTATGGTACTGCCATCGCTTGTCATTCGATTAGAACTTGAAAGCTGGAAGCGGCCGAGAGAGCACTCGACGCGAAGGGGCTGTGGCGTATAGCAAGAGCGGTGCGGGAATGTTAAAATGACATCCGTTTCGGGGCCTACAAAATAAGGTAAATACTGTACGTACGTTCTCGTAATCGGACTGAACTGGCTATGTAAAGCAGCGGAAGATTACAGATGTACGTTCTCTAGGATTTTTTCATCCAGTAATCCAGTTTACCACTTTACAAACAGTGTACCAGAACACTGTTGTCCGTGTCTTAGCTTTTAATTTAAGAGGTAGAATGCGATCATTCACGGAACAATATTTGGCGACTTCCTTATTCTCGGTGACGTTTCGTTTTGAGACGGTCGCTTTCGGGATTATATGTTCTGCATTTTTACTAAAATTGTTGAAAAGCATTATTTGGTGAGAAAACAAGTTTCTGATACACAGAACACTCGTTTTTACGCCGTATGATTCACGCTTTCCCAGTTCGTGAGTCGAGAAAGCACTGAAAGACTCACACTTCGTGAACATCGAAAGGGGAAACTTGGAGTCCTGTGACAGCCAGTTTGTAGAACCGCTGCCGCAGGAAAAATACACCGAGCGAGGAGGATTCACGGTACTCCTGCTGTATCTTTCAATCCACTTTATCAGGTCTACCATTTGGCAGCAGGAACAGTTTCCACTTGGCAGAGATGCGCAGAAGTTGTTCTTACTCGTGCTCATTACACCACCCATGGCAAATGCAATGGTATCCAAAACTGCGGCCGGAATTTCGCTGAGGTTGTTTTGGAAGAAAGACAATGTGGTGAAGTTCATCGAAAACGGCTGACCAGTTCGCCGCAGTGAGCTCAAACCCGGTTGTTGGGCTGAGATATCGAGATCACTCTAACAAAATTGAAATATTTTATTGAATCTAGTGAAAAGTGCGCGGATAACAAAACGTATGAACATCCAAAACAACTATGATTTATTACTGGAAGACGCTATCGACTTTTTACGGTATCCTGCGTGCCAGTTAAACATTGTTAAAGAAGAACCGCGTGCTTTTTCTGTCCTTTGTCAAGGCATTAGTATCGAACTGCAGATTAGTAAAACCCTTTGTGTTATGGGCAGTTTTGAAGGCGATTGTTAATGTGTTATTTAACTCTAGCTTGCCGTAAAAAAAGGTGAATGGAAAAAAATGCTTTATTTCTGAGGCGGCAGCCGAAGGTGTTTCTTGTATTTTATAATAGTGCGGATTTTAAATTAATTTGTGTCTTGCGACGTATTATGGTGACCAACAAAAATGAAGGAGTAATATCAGTAATTCGATACATAACACACAGGACTTGTGGACAAAACACAACTGTCAAAGCAGCAACAGCGCTACACGTTGAAACACGAAAACAAATCTTCCATCTATCGTGTTTCGTTGAAACACGAAAAGTATCATATATATGTGCATTTTCCGGTATAAGCATAAAGAAGTTTTGGTCAGATGCTGAATTATTTGAGAAGGAAATGTGTTTAAACTTTTCGCCGCTGTTGTGCAACAGCCGGACGTTGCGCGCACAAACGGATTTCTGGACACTTTCTATCGACGTTGCCGCCCGTCATCTATGCCAGCTTTTATGTAACGGAAATTAGCGAAACAGTCACTAATTTAAGCCACATAAAACAAGGAAATCATTGCAAACAAATGCAGAGTAAAACTTACTATGGTCCGCGCCACCGGTCGGAATACAGCCCAATCGAGATGTTGCAGATGATTATTTGACAAATAGACGCTTGAAAGTTTCGGAATTGGTAACTCCAGAGTAGTACTGGGTCCAGGAACTAGAGGGTCCATTAGAAACTGGAACGACTCGACATCAATCGCGCTAATATCGTTCCCATCCAGCCACAGTGCTTCTAACGATTGAAATCCCCGGACAAATTCGCCATCGAGGTAGCCGATCTTGGAGTACTTGATTTCCAGAAGCTTTATTCTATGTTTTACATTGTCTAAGAACTGGGGTACAGGAATTCTTGCTTGGTTAGGTCCTGCTTGTTGCGCGTTGTCTGTTCTGAATCCCCAGAGTGAAATGAGGAAAAGTTCACTTCTGTACGGTAGTGGCTGTAAATCTCCTCGCATCACGTTGCACTGATTTTGCCTTGAAGCATTGGGGCAGTGCAACACGATCGAAGTGACGTCGGATGGAATTAGATTGACGCTGAAAAAGTAGGGCATATCTAAATCAGCATCTGCGCACCCAAGAGCACCTGCTCCAAATAAACCGACGCCGGTGGAGTCGTATACGCATTTAGGGTGTGGCAATTCCAAAGAGCATGTAATGTATCCTACCGAATAAACTGCCAGCCATAACACAACAAACTGAAATTCCATCATTTTGATCGGTCGTCCAGATTGCTGGCTGTTCTTCTTGTTTTACAGGTGCAATAAATTCCTATATCAACTATGGTGAGGAAGAAATGAAAGTGGCATCATAATAATAATGGTTCCATCCAAGTCGTATAAATAAATACAAGCCCACGCTTGTCCACAATGCAATTCGGATGGCATTATCTTATCGACCATTCTGTGCAAACAAATTTTCGGGGGTTCCGTTTCCATACGGTCCAACGGCCTTTATTGTTCTTGCATACTTACGATGCCGCTGTTTGTTTAGTTTATTCGGCTTACTCAGTCTACACGACAGATTACAACAAGGTGACGTAAAATGGAAGTAATCGATATAAGCATGAACTGTTATCATATTATGTTATTATGATATACTGGCGTTATTGCTCACAATTCATAAGCGGTCCAACGTGGAACTTGGGCGAACTGCGTCAGAATTCGTAAACTCTGGTAAACAAACCCTCAAACAAAGGCCTTCCAATTTGCAGAGCCACAAATCTTCGTAATTCATGTGAGCAACTTCTCAAAATTTTACCGACCAAACTTTCCGGCGGTAGTTCGATAACGTCATACGTGTTACAAAACGGATCCTCTTTCATTGGACTGTAAAATTTTCTGACACAAAATTTCATGCCATCACAGCATTTTTTGTGGATATTGGAACCCAAAACAAACATAATAAACAAACTTAATTCGAAAGAAGCCAGCTAGACCATCTGTTGCAAGTTAACGGCCGGCTGTGCGGGCTTTTGTACAGTCTGTAACCCGTGCCACAGAAAACAGGAAATTGCTGTTCTCAACACCTCGCGCACCCATGTGGCTATTCTCAGTGCTCACAACCTTTCGCTACCGCTCAACCCCTTTTTATAATAATCGCGCGCAGAACAGTTGACCAATCTCACCCCCTTACATCACTTTTTAGCTGTTTGCATCCCCTTCCGGCAGAAGATAGTCCGGAAACGAGTTTCGGCCCTCTACACAACCTTTACAAACTTTCCTTTTGCGCACGTCGTTACATGGAGTCAAATGCTTGAAATTCGAGCGTTTTCCATGTAGATAGTTAGCTTTCAGCATCTGTGACTGGTCGATGATATACACATTAGACTGTAGATCTGACGCTCATAGAACACATCCGGAAATGCAAAACTGCATACACCGACAAACGCATTCGCCGGGAACTTTAGGACAGATTTGCTGCATAAAACTATACGTAGTGCGCTGATGCTAGTTAAAGGTCACGATGGAGTGTATAGCAACTTGCATCACACGACTTGTAACGCCGAAGTACGGGCCAGTCATTTTTTCGTAAAGAAGATAAGGATGCGAAAAGTGGTAACAGAAAGGTGGTGAGAAGAGCCAGAAAGTGGTGTGAAATAGTTGTGGGAATAGTTAAAAGTGGTGTGGACAGATATTTAACAAAAAGGTGGTGGGATCTGATAGCTTAGTAGTAGTGAAAGGTCGTAAAAACAGCCAAAAGGAGGCGTGAGGTGGTGGGAACAGCACTACCATAGAAAATAAAATCTAGTCACATTTTACAAAGAACCGATGCAGTGTCACAAGAGGGGAGTCTTCTTGATTTTTTAGTACAAGTCCACGAACAAGCCAGCACATGGTGTTTCAAGCCGGCACATTTTGTGTCAAGTGAGCACAAGCGCCCTGCCAAATCTGAGAAGGAAAAGGAAAAGAAGGATTTCTGTCTACATGGCATACCGCCCCTGGAGGAAACCTCCCATGAGACACTTGAGGATTACGGAAAAGACCTGAAAACCGTTGTCGAAGCTAATGGAATAAATGTTAGATTTGTTTCCGTTTATGTAGCTAAAAGTGGCCGTAAAAATAGTGTGTTCGCCCGTGTTGGGTCTTACGCTGACCAAGCCGAGAAAATGTTTACCTCCAAGAACTGGCCCCCTAACATTGGGGTGCGCGAGTGGATGTTCGCCCCTAAGCAGGCTCAGTAATCTGTCATTGGAGTGGTTGTTGACTGTCGTTTCATTGTTTTCTTGTCCGTAATTCAGCATTTGACCCTTAACTTTGTCATCGGAATACCAAGGTCATTAAAAGTGAGCACAAGATTTTTGGCCCTGCCAATTTGTGAATACGTGTACGGTGCACTCGGGATGTTTCGCTATGTGGTGTGCCACCGTGCGTGTGATCAGACTAATGTAATCCTTGCAAGAGGCTCGTCTGTTCTATGGATACACCCAGTTTTCTTAAATCAGGTTTTGTATTACGAAAGAGTTCTCATATTTTTCAACGTCAGAGTATTTATTGGGTATAGTAATACGCATGCTGGAATACGCATCCGACCTAATTTATGCATACAAGACTGATGTTCTCTATGAAATTTGGTTTAACAGTTGTTGCGTCTTTTGCACGTATTTTGTATTCCGGAGAAGTAGTACGTGGCGTCTGCACGTGGTTTATTCTTCGGTTTTTCACTGTTTTCGGAAGACAGGGTATCTAAGCTTTCATACAGTATTAGATGGAAACACCTTAAGTGGTTAAGATTTTCTAACTCGGGAGGTTTGAACTGCAGAATTAATGTTCACACGTGGTTAAAAATTAGTTTGATGTAAACGGAACGTCGTGGATATGTATATTAAGTTATTACTGCGATTGTTTCGACTGGTCGATAAAAACAACAATTAATATTGTGCTGCTTATACTTCTCAGGGTCTTTGATGGATGCATCACAGTTGATCCAATGCCGCTGTAAGATGTCCGCCCGAATTTAACCTTCGATTAAACGCACAGCTTGTGCAAAATCAGCCTATTATTAGTCGGCTAATTTAGAATGTTTACTGTCTGACATCCATCTGTTACGGAACAAACCATGAATCATGGCGCTATTTATAGTGTACCGGTTACAAAAAAGCTCTGCAGGAAATCCGTCAGCTTTCGAAATTTGTTCCGACTGAGTAGATTGGGGGCGGAGTGATATAACAGATTCCGCTTTGTGGATTTGTTCGGCTGGTTTTCAGAGATGACGGTCACTCCGTGCTGTACAACGGCCACAACGGCATCTTCTTGCTCAGCATGCGTGTAGTTACCAATCTGCAACATCTCCTGTCGCAGAATATGTCCATGTACACTATTCAGAACCGTACGACAGCCGAAACTGTTGTCTGTATAAAGAAGCATCGTAATGGCTGGGGATTGAGTGAAATTACTTTCCGAGCCGGTCAGTTCATCCTCTGCGCAGTTGACCACCAATGGTTGCGCATCCGTGCAAATTTGAAAATTGCCGAACCAATCATTGATGGAGAGTAGTGGAGAAGTTTCGCCGTTTCCTGGGTGGTTCTGGGGCAATGCATAGATAAACCCAGCAAATTCGTGCAAGTGTTCATGGCAGCTTAGGCTTGAGTCAGCTTGGAAGACAATCTTATTGGCTGCGATTGCATCAGGATCGTGCTCATTAACTCGGAGAGTTCCGTTCTGGCAGGTGATTTGCACGGCATCGCTGGCGGTTGTACGCGCTGTGGATATACCAGCCATCTTCAGTACTTTGTCGTGCAGCTCATAGAGGACGTTGTTGCACTGGCGTCGACTATCGCTTGTAAAGGTTATGGTACTGGCATCGGTTGTCATTCGAAGAGAGCTTGGAAAGTCGAAGCGGCCGCGTGAGCAGTCGATGCGAAGAGGCTGTGGCAGATTGCAAGGGGCGATGGGGAATATCAAAGTGGTGTCGGTTTCCGGGCCTACAATTTTGCAAGTAAGATAGATATTCTTATAATAGACTAAATTAACTTCGCAAAGTCAGCGAAGAGTGCTACGTGTACGAACTTCACAATTTTCTTTCGAAAAATGACTGGGCGAATGCGAGACTGCGCATCGCGTTGCCTTCGACAATGAAAACGTTTTGCAGCGGTTTGCTTAAACTCTGCCTGCAGTTAATTTCGCTAAAATATTGCTAAGTAGAGTTCCGGATTTCAAAATATATTTGGCTCACACAACAACATGTGGCTGACATTCCAGTTCCTGCTCTGAGACGGTCCCTTTAATACGAAGGTCCATGCAGCGTTTCTTCTGAAACCGCTGCAGTGCACGAGTTCTTTAGAAAACAAGCTGCTGGTGCGTAGAACACTCATCTTTGAACCGTTTAACGGACGTTTTCCTCGTTTGTGAGCCAAGAAAATACTGCAAGACTTACACCTTGTGAACAATGCAAGGGGAAACTTGGAGTGCTCTGTCAGTGAACTTGAACCGTTGCCACAGGAAAACTTCACAGAGGGGGTATAATAATTCCACAGATTCGTGAAACTCTTCGTATTTCTTTGTATCCATTTCATCAGGTTCACCATTTGGCAGCAGGAACAGTCTCCACTTAGTAGAGATGAGCAGAAGTTATTGTCCTCCACATTCAGGATACCGTCACTGGCAAGCGCAACGGTATCCAAAACTGCGTCCGGAATTTCGCTGATGTTATTTCCGGTGAGGTGCAATCTGGTCAATTTCATGAAGAACGGCTGTTGACCAGTTTGGCGAAGTGAACTTAAACCCGGTTGTTGGGACGAGATATCGACATCTTTCTAACAAAATTAAAATATATTTTTTAGTCGATTTCCGTTAAGCAAAAGCTTGACTCTCACAGCACATAAAAATTGTAGCTAACGCGGCAACGACCAAGTACTGAAATAGTCGACCGATCGCAAAAAACAGTTTGTGTTATAGACCAAATAAAAAAAGGCAGTTATTGCAACTACACGCAGAATAAGAAACTTACTATGGTGCGCGCTGCCGGTCGGAATACAGCCCAGTCGAGATCCTCCAGGTGATTACGTGAAAAATACACGCTTGACAGTTTCGGAATTGGTAACTCCAGTGCAGCGTTGGGCGCAGGAACGAGAGGGTCCAT
>JAQGAU010001655.1:0-18217 GCA_034698045.1 Paramacrobiotus richtersi | reverse complement strand
TTCTCACCGTCCTTCGTGTCGAACTTGGGGATGGATGACTCTTGTCGAGCAATCGGCAGAGGGAAGGGTTGATCAGGCGATGGTCGCTGGTTGGGAGCAGGCATCATGTTGGTCGGATCAACATCGTCGGGTTTTCCGCCTTTGACTGGGCATTCTGCCATTAGAACGGGCTTGTTTGGTCGATTCTCTTTATTCGATGTTTCAGCATGCATGGGGCATTCGCTAATATTGCCTTCATACCGCTGAGTAGTGGGAGCTGCGGAGGAAAACGCTTGTGGGTGTGATGGAGCTGCGGGTTCCCCGTGTGGGGCACTCGGTTCCGAATGCACAACTGAAGTTGAATTGCCCATAATGTACACTACACCTACGGGCAGCAAGTCTTCCGAAGACCTTTTGTGGACCAACTGTACAAAGATGAGTCTAAACTTTTCGTTAAAAAACGAGTGACGAAAGTCGCAGAATTTCAGAAATTACATAGAAAAATTTCCTGAAAACGATTACGAAATCATAACCACATCCCAAACGGAATTACCATTGGTATGTCCATCCAAGAGGCAACCATTGCGAGAATGGAATCAGCAACCCTGCGTGTCAAACACATTTATTTCAATGCGGTTTTTTCACTTTTTTGTGTTTGTGACTTGTCGCGAATTTGTCGCAAATGTTTCTCGCAACGAAAATGTTAAACTTGCAGTCCAGTTTTGACTGTCATTAAGTCAGACTGTTTTCGTTTGTCAGTGTACGTTATAGGAACTTCAGATGGCGAACAGAATCCTGTCCTTTGTGGCAGCCTTGGGAGAGGTCTGCAGTCGCGACAATATAATCCCTGAATATGATTTACTGAAGGTAGAAGGCCCCTGTCACGATCCTGTGTTTATAATCCACGCCGTCGCTGGCAGATACGAGGCGGATGGACGAGGATCAAAGAAGCAGACGGCTAAGCAAGAAGCAGCCAAGCAAATCCTCCTGGAAATGGGGGAGCTGAGCTTGGAAGATCTCAAAATTATGGAAAGCAAGGTGGGATTCGAGTCTGCCAAAGTCATCGGCAACGTTGTGGATGGATGTTTAAGAAACGGACCTGGTGCGATTCCGTGAGTACAATGCGAACCATCGTTTAAAAACTGAAACAACATAATTTCGTATGTAATTTAGGATCAAAGACAAAGAACGGAAGCGAAACACTTATACTCCGATTCCTGTGACCAGTCAAATGAATCCACTCGGCGAGTATGTCTGTTTGATGTTAAGTGAATTATTAATTATTTACTGCAGTCTGTAACATTATCTGTTTATAATAATGAAGTAAAGATACTAGCACTGTAGCTTCCAGATTTGAGATTATTTTTTTAAACATGGTTTGCGTGCATAGTACAACTTTCGTCCGTTTTCATTAGTCCTCACTGCAGTCGCTTTTCAGGTTTCGATAGCTTCTTATTTGTTTCAGCCTCATCGAAATTAGTCTTGTAATGGGATGGCCGCATCCCAAAGTGGTGGACGAGCAGAAAACCGGTCCTGCACACGATCCCCGATTTACCGTCTCATGTTACTTTGCCAAGTTTAAAACATTCGCAACGTCCAAATCGAAAAAGGAAGCCAAACGACTAGCGGCTCTCGAGATGCACGAGAATATGCGCTATCAACCGGAAATTATGTACAAATATTCGCTTCGCTCTGGTAGACCTTTGGTAAGGACCATGCCGATTCCATAGCAGACCATTTACAGTACATTTATTTTCGTTACATTTCTAATTTAATTTATTAAAATGTAGAATAATTTAATGTGCATTTCTGTCCATTTACTATACATGTACAAACTACAAAGCAACAAGTTTATTACTTATCTATAATACGTCGGTACTTGTAGCTTTTTAACGCATTGACCATGGCTTTTGATCGAGATTGAGACAAAGTAGTTATCGTAATTTTGACGCCTGATGTGGTTTACAAAAGAGACCATGGACTGATGCCTTCGTAATTCATATTCTCGCGTTCTAGGATCCGTCCTCCGTGTGGAATAATGATTTCGAGCTGATAGGCTCAGAACCTTATGCGTCCGGGATTGATTTCTGTTACAGCGGTGTCCCAAAAATTCTCGAAATCGCCGGCGCTCAGAGCATTGACATGCTGAAGGGAATCGGATCGGTGGATGAGATTGCCAATCCTGAGATATTCATTCGCAGTATAATCAAAGAATGCCATTTCGAGATGCAGTTTGAAAGTTTAATGGAGGATTTGACCGGTCGCGATATGGAGAATGATGGTGAAATCCCATCGGAAATTGCCACGCACATGCTCAGATTACCGCTTGGTCAGCGAAATGGTAATTCGGGGCAGATGGATACCGATAATGGAGAGGATACCGATGATAATGTGAACTCGGAGAAAGGTGTATATTTATTTAAAAACATTTAAGAAAATTATGAGTATATGTGGCTGACTGACAAGAATGTTTTGTTTCAGGGAAGAGCAAAGTGAGGTTTAAAGATGCGTACACCGTTTACTGCATTCTCAAGTTACCAATCAAAAATCCAATCCGCTTGTTGGGATATGGACAGACTCCAAAGGATGCTCGCTATAGTGCGGCACGGAAAGCTCTCCAGTACCTCCGGGTGATGGCTCTAAAAGATCCCGTTTAGGTCATTTCGGACTTGATTTAAAATGTTTTAAAGGACTAGATAAGTCTGGGAAGGGTTTTTTCTCATCGCGCTGTTGCGCTTGTTGGTGTTTTTAGGGAAATTTCAAAATAGTGCATGCCCTTGTATGGTGTTTGAGAACCTAATGGCTGGATTCTTTTGTTATTTTTTATCTCGTTGGGTTGTGTTCTGTTACGTTTCCAAATTTCATCCACCGTTGCAGTTCATGGTTCCGCTCGCATTGCCCAATGTGTGAAACAATAAAACGTTAAAATGGGCGATGTATCTGCTAGCACGAATAATAAGAGCTGTAAGAGTAGTAAGAGCTGTATAAACCGAGTGCACAGAAAAGCGCGACAAAAGCCGCTGTGTCAGCAGAATTGACTGCGAAATCGCTTTTCAGCATATGAAAATTTAGTATTGATCTAGAGTGGTCATGATAAGTAACGCTACCCTTGCCGCCCTGGTACGCCGTTGCCACACCGTTGCTTATGCTGACACAGGAGACTGCCAGCTTTACGTAAAGGCATTGAGGATTTGCGATCTCGTGAGTTCACGAAATCGCGAATGCCCAGATGCGAATTTTTTTGCATTTGAATTTTGGTTCTCTGAAATTTTGGAATTATTTTGAATCTCAGCAAAAAGTCTGGTATCCTAATGTTGACTTTCATTATGGGCGATCTGCAGCAGCTTCCAACTGCAGCGCGTACTGAGATGACTCCAGCTGCTAGTGTTTGTCGAGGTGGAGGAATTCATATGCGATCTGGAGAGAATCCCATATCGGTCCGAAACCCTCTCCTCTCGTCATGCGTTGCCAGCCCATTATCCGTAGCGAAACCGGAGGGATATGGTCCCCATCGTTCTGACCGTGATCTCCTGGTTATTATCCGTGCGGTTCTGGCCGAAAATCCGTATCAGTTTGCGAAAATTGATCGCGGACCTGTGTGGAAGCGTGTCATGAAGCGCCTGCAAAAAGAGGGACTTTCCACCAATATCAAAGTTGTACGGCAGCGATTGCGTCGGAATCTGCGTGCACACCGTGAACGAAAGCGATCGCCCAGATATAAACCCACCACTTCTACGGAGATCGAGAAAGATGGCCTGCTGGACCAACTGGAAGGCATCGCGAAGCTGGGAGTTTACGCACCACGACCGTCTACAAAGCAGAAATCTCCCGTGTCCTACTCAATGGCACCTACTCGCGCACCGATGGAGAAGGAGAAAACCAATACAGATTGGCAGGGAAATATGCAACTAGAAGGACTGATGCAGCGAGAGCAAGTGAGTTTTAGGCTTTAGCATGGTACTTTTAGCTCCCGTGGCCGCTCACTCTTTCTCTATGCTTTCTGTTTTATAAGGCGCAATGTATGAGTTATTTTGTTCAGAAAACTTTCGTTTGTATTGCACTTCTTGTTTTTATCAGGCGGGTGCGCGGTATGCTCGCTCCCGTATTGTTGAAAATTTGCAGCTTATCTGATTCTCATAATTTCTTATTTCCGCCGTTTTGCAATCGTTCAAGTGCAACTTGCGAAATTGTATGATGCAAATTGTATGATATTTATAGTGTCTTTATCGTGCATATTTATAATGTATAATTCGCATGAGCTGATAAGTTTCATTTATTTATTTTAGACTGATCACAGCTCCGCAAACACTACAGCAGCGCCGCGAAAAGGCATCAAGCTGGTTATCCATTCGAACAGTTCTGCGCATCCAGGATCGAAGTCTCCAGCTGGCTGCAAATCTCCGATTGCTGCAAGTACTCCCCTTCAGTCGCTCACCACAGCGAAAAAGCCCCAGAACTCTGGTGCAGCTGAACAGAGACACTACCATACTATCGAAGAAAGGATCCCGGATGTGAACGAACACAGTCGCAGAGGGCTCGCGTCAACTGTCGAATTCGACAATGATATTATGGTCGAGGATATTGCGGATGAGGAATTTTATGGGCATTCACGTGTGAATACGGATGTAGGCGATGGACACATCAATGGAGTACATTCTTTGGCGCAGAATGACGATGAGTACGGATTATCCAGCGAGGATACGGAAAGCAAGATTATGAGCCCCAGACAGAAACTGGGCGATGTTGCGTACGCGGATTTGGATGACGATCTGGATTTCGCTGAGTCTGAACGCGGTAATTACAACTGTCAGTATTGTAAATCATAAGTATTATGGGTTAATTAACATTCATGTTTATAAATTAGCACATAATGAACTCTATTAACTGCATAGAAAAGGTTCGTTTGACGATTTTGTCGCAGCATTTTGTTGGTGATGCAAAAGTAGCGGTACAAGTATGTAAAATCCAGTGTTATTGTGATATTTTTTTGTATATGGTGTGACTTTTGTTAATCACCAGTCATATCAGTTGCAGAAATAGGGTAGTGATCATCTGTGGGCAGCTACAGACGTTCTACAAAATTATAGTTCGATATTTCTAATGAATGTGCTCTGTGGTGAGAATCTGGTTTCCATTTTGTGGATGAACAGAAACATCATTAATACAGTGCTTTTACTGGGTTTACAGAAGCAGGTGGATTTCTTGCTGGAGGATCTCACACCGATCTGCATATGGCCGGAATGAATCACTATTCCAACGGCGAATCAACGTCATACTCCCGTCGTGGACTGCGCGATGCCATCTCCTCTCACAGTATTTCCGAAGAAGAACCCTTCTGTTTACACGATGCATACGGTCCATTAAACACTGCATCCCGACCATCCTCATCCCACGCCAAAATCAACACGGAACTCCAGAAGCTGGAATTATGGAGGGAAGAAGTTACCTTATCCAAGCAGAAATTTGCCGACGAGCAGTTGCGCCGGAAAATGGAGATGGATATTATGTTAGCGCGGGATAAATTCGAGCGGGAAATGGCTGTCCAACGGTTGGCCTTCGAAGCCGAACAGCGTGATAAGGATCGCGAAGCGGAGACCAAACGGCATGAACTGCAGATGAAGTGCCAGAGTGACATGCAGGAATTGCAGATCCGTGGACAACAGGAGCAGAATAAGCTGATGCTGGAAATGATCAAATTATTACGATCTCACAATGCGCATCCCTAGAGGGTGTGCGAATGTCACTGAGTACTGTACTTGGCAAGCTGTGGGTTCCTGGAATCGTGGAGGAAAAAATTACCGATGGACAGGCTAAATATATGTTACGATTACCGGGTTAATTTTTTGTTCGGTATGTCTGT
Organism: Paramacrobiotus richtersi; assembly: GCA_034698045.1. Lineage (NCBI taxonomy): Eukaryota > Metazoa > Tardigrada > Eutardigrada > Parachela > Macrobiotidae > Paramacrobiotus > Paramacrobiotus richtersi. The sequence goes on along the minus strand of JAQGAU010001655.1, from coordinate 12,378 downwards.
AATCAGTGGATAGTTCTGCACAATATTCGACTTGATGTCCTTTAACTCTTAAACGGTCGTATGAGCTTTAAGCGATTTTATCAGAACAAATTTTCTACGGTTTTAGCACTTTAATTTGGTTCCTTTGACACTGTTTTTTGTAGATAATTATTGTTCCTTTTGTATGTGTTTTGGAATTGTGATGATGTCTTTTGTTTGTGTTAAAGTGCACGACTGACTCAGTAATGGTGTAATCTCATAATTTTGTTACCTAACCAGTGAATAGTACTGTATAGTATGGATGATAATTTATTACAGATAAAAAAGTTTGAAAAACGTAATTTCCGTTGTTTGTCTAAAGACGAGTAGCTCACAGTGATCAAGGTGCATGTAGTACAGGTTACTGAAGTCGTAAATTCGAGAAATCACAGGAATTAATAGCGCTAGCGACGGTAGTCAAAAACTGGCAGTCCATAATTATGATGATGATATTATGTGAACATTATTATGCAACAGTCGTCTGGAATGGTTAGTTTTGTTCCGTTATAGGCGCTTACGACAGCTCTGTAATCGTGACATGATTATGAATTATTTATGTAAAATCATGACGTTTTCACTGGACGTAGCAACGAAAATTGTCCACAATATTCAGTACGGATAATCCGCGTATATATGGAATTCTAGACTGTGTCGCGACTGAAAACCCTATCTGCAAGAATTCACAAGTCAGTGTTTATTTTTATACGACAACGAAATCTGCAGCCATAAAGATGTCTATACAACCTTCTTCTGATACACAGCAGCTGTTATCAGTATCTGACCAAATCGAAGAGCAGGCCGATGGAAATCATTACCAACTTCCAATTGAAAAAATTCGCCAGCACTTGCTGCGGATTGACACGGAACCACAGCCGTCTGAAATGCTTGTTGCGAAATCGACAAAATCTCTCATTCATGAAGCTGGCGATCATCTTTCCATAAAAACGGACGATGTTTCCAACAGCTCTTCGAGCAGCAGTTTCGATATTAACGACCTTAACTGGAACTGGAAGGAGAAAGGCGAGAGGATGATGCTCAAGGTGCGCGGTAAACTGCAAACGGTAAAACGAATATTCCCTCGGAAAATGCAGCGCAGAAGGGGAACACAGACCACCGACCATGAGAAAGGTCACACGAAGTCGAACTGGTTGCATTCCAAGAAAGAGACGGTTAAACGTTTCCGCAGGCAGCTTAAATCTCGCGCACGCTCCACTTTTCGAATTTCGTCACTGAAAAAGCCAAAAATGTTCGGAATATCTGTACCGAATTTAAAACACAGTGGATTTAAGCCGACCAGCAAAATTCTCAAGGTTGTGGAAACCTTGGCAAAGATTGAGGAACGTGATACTGGGAATCGGTCAGACGAGTCGAATCCGTATGTTAGCGTTGATATTGAATACCGGGCGTTGTTAGCCATGTTTCGTGATGCGGAAGATTTGTTAAGTGATCTCACAGTGGATGTTGATGTCCTGCAGGAAGTCACTGAATCGAAAGATAAAGACGATAAGCGTGAACTAGCCAAAGTGCAGCGCATAGTCCACGATCTCAGTTTGATTGTTCAGTCAATTACCCATAAAGTTATCAATCTAGAAGAGATGAAGAAGGCGCATTTTAAAAAACTAAGCAATTCAATTGACGATCACAAAGAAGAAGTAGAGGAATTTCTGGATGAATATTTTCATTTCCGAGATCTCACGTTCTTGGAGCTGGAAAATAAGGTCATCGAGATGTTACGTCGGTTTGATCAGCAACATGCAGCACTGTACGATGCCGGTTCCGATCTTGAGAACATGCAGAATCGAAAAACACTGACGGATCAGCTGTTGGACGTAATTATGGGAATTGTCCAGATCACACAAGGATTTGTCAATCATATTGTCTTTTTATGGCTTTTCCATCCCGCATACAGGCTCAAAACGTTCAGTTGGACTATAACGATAACCAGCTTGATGGCCATTCTTTACGGAAATGACTTGATTGAATTAAATGGAAAGTCAATAATGCACTTTACATATTTTGTCTGGGATGTGATTTATAATGTTATCGCCGAAATGTGTCGTCTATTGTTTCACAACATTTTATTACCGACATTAGCGATACCACATGGCTTGATATACGGCATACTGGGATTTTTGGAGTATTTCCTTCCCACTGGGACATTTCGAACAACTTGATTGTCTTTCATTTCAGTTCCTTTGCACCAGGTTTATCACAGGAAAATATACAAATATGCCTGTTGTATTACACTCTAATGAAGATTGTACAGAACCAAGCAAAATGTCAACACGAAACAGATCATATTTTCACAGAAAACGATGAGCCACATGAGCATCCGTGTTCAGCTTTAGGATTGCTGGCCACACGAAAAGCCGCTCGAATGAGCTCCTCAGAAAATTCCACGGTAGACCCTTTGAGGTAATCCAGTGAAGTTTCATCGACGACCAACTTGGCTCCATCTTTCTCGAAAACCCTGTTCAACGGAAGATCAGTATTGTTTTCCCTTTTATTGTTCATTAGCATTACGAAGGAATCGCTATCGAACTATAATTACTGATATTAGCAGTTCACGCTGCTATTAACTGAATTTTTTATCTTCCTACTTAGTTTTTTGCCTATACTGCTGTAAAGTGCATTATGAACAACTGCATTGTCGTTCATCTATTCTAATTACCCAAACACAGGTAACGAAAAGTCGATAGTTTTCTGTGTACGTACGAAATCTCCTTTTTTTGCAAATCAAAACATTTAATTTACAGCACCATAAAATAATCAAGTCCAAATAAAATTCACGATAATATGGCCTCGTACAATTCTGTAAAATTACAATCTTTCCAGTTAACATTCTGCATGAATCGTAATAAGCCCGGGACAAAACAGGCACGATCACGAAAATTGCTATATTTTTGTTATATTTACTGTTTTTTGGTTACTTTATTAAAAGTATCAAAAGCATGCTAACTTCTCCAGGTTTTCTGTACTGTGGTAAACGTCATACACAAACCAAGACAAACTGCTCGGAATTAGTTTCGAAGGAAAACATAAGCAAGATATGCCGATCCCAACAATTATCTACCAGTCTTACTTATCGTCCTTGTGAATTTCATGGTCCAGAGTAAAATTGTACTGGAATCCCGAGCATCCACCACCCTCCACGGAAACCCGTAACAGTAGCTCTGTGTTAGGTTCCTCGCTTTGGAGCCTCTTCAGCCTCTAGATAAGTGGGAAAGTGATTCTTAGGAGTAGAAGAAATAAGAGACTGATCATTCAAGGCATACTCTAACGCAGCTGTCTGACAAATGTAAAACGGGTTCGTCGGCTCGAACGGATTCCGTGGATGTGGTCGCAACACGTCGCAAACCAACTCTCGTCCGCAGCGTCTCCTGTGCGGAAACAGGGCGAAACGAAGAACTGATCCTGGGTGCGTTAAAAAGGCAGGTCCTTGTTAAAGATCTGCAGTTCAGAGAATGTGGTCAAACAAGTTTGAAAGTGCCCTGAAGTTCGTACGTCTGGTGACAGATGAATCTGAGATGATGCTACATACCTATTGTTTACAAATTGAACAGCTCTCCTAGGCGATAAAGCGAGGGTCATCACAACTCTCCTGCCGAGTCGGTCCATGACGATTGTCCAAATATTACAGAATGTCAACGATTCTCAGAGTCTAGACTCTATAGATCCCAAGCAGTAACAATCAGCTGGAAATTGGAATAACACCGTTCACGAGATTATACGTGTAACGTTCTTCACGTACTACTGGGATGAGTTTTTTAACGAAGTATAACAGTGTTCACAAATATTAGGAGACTAAACTTCAGCTCACAACACAATAAAAAACAAAACAAATCGTTATTCGTAACAAACTCTATCTGAAAACCGAAAAACCAGAAAAGAAGATCGAGAAGAAGGCTTCAGTGTCAACATGAGGCCCATTTCGTCCCCAGAGGCGGTGGCCCATGTGCTACAGCTTGGATGCTGTAGTCCGCTCACAGGAAGCGGCCTCAACAAAATGACGGCCTAGGCAGCACATGTGATTCAATCAGCTGTTCGCTGAAAGTAAACACTAAAGTCTAAACAGAATCAGAACTGTAGCAACTGTTCTCATGTTCTGGATTTTTGTTTTCCAGTTATATTAATAATATCGGCAAAGTTCCTGTGGGTTTGAACGGTAAAGCATTTCTCAGTTTCCCGCGAATCCTCTTTACGGACACTAACCAGAGCGAGCCTCAGTCAGTGTCGTCCAAGTTATCGGAGTCCGAGTTATATAGTATGATAATGAAGTGCTCCTGAACGCATTCATCGTCGATTCTCGTATTTTACTCACGATCTTGGTGTAGGATTCATCTGCTATGCTCCTCACGGAAATTCTTTATCGCGGACTTCGCTCGAAGTCTGCTGGGCGCATTGCAGGAATCTCGTTACGGGAGGTTCGTAAATGGCCCAGCAGATCAATCGCTTCTTCATCGCACCACCCAGCTGCAGCCGTTCCCGAAAAAGCGTTTGCTCCGCGGGAACCTGCTCCGACTCGTGTGCCTGCAGACATCAACCCAGATGAGCCCGTTCTCGGCACGGCGCAACGAATAGTGGAACTGTATGAGCGCTCGAAACATGCCATTGAAGGTTCGTTTGTTTTCCATTTGCCGTGTAACTTCTAACCTGAATTAGAAATGGAACAACGACTGACGAATATTTTCCGACTTTAATCAGTAATTTTGTCATGTAGTGCAAAGCGAATTCGACCTGAAATTCAAAAATCCGCGCGGTGTATTTGCCAACAATGAGCTGGAATTGGGAGATGTGGATATCTTTGGGTTTGATTACGATTACACACTAGCAGCATATGCGCCCAGTCTGCATCCGCTGATATACAATTTTGCCAAACAGTACCTGGTGGATCATTTTAAGGTAAAGTTGTAAATCATTATTTTTTCCAGTTGCATTTTTGACCAGTTAACCAGCTTTGCCGAATCCGTGTTTTTTACTTTAGTATCCCGCAGATATCGGCAAAATGCCATATAATCCAGCTTTTAGCGTCCGAGGACTGCATTTCGATGTGGGAAAATCTCTCCTAATGAAGATCGACTCGTATCACAATATTCAATTAGGTACTGTGTACAGGTATGCTATAACCGGATTGTTTACATGACAATTACGAGGTGTTGCATAGACTGTGGCGTGTGAACTTCTAGGTATCAAACTTTACCACCACCGTTTCTTGTTCCAGGGGTCTGACTCCAGTAACAGACGACGAAGTACGCGAAATCTACGGTGGAACGCATATACCATTGGACATGCTGAACAACTTTTATGGAAAAAATGTGGTACGTGGTAGTGTTTGGGTTTGTGAGGGAAATGAGTCTGTCTGATATCATCTGGTGTTATATTTCCATCGCCTCCAGGGTCCAACGATGGTCCATCTGATCGACTTGTTTTCACCGCCCGAGACCATGCTGCTGGCAAACACCGTGGAATACTTTATTCAGAATCAGATTCCTTTTGATTCAGAATTTGTGTATTGGGATGTATATGTGAGTACACCTAAAACCAAAACGTTCGAAAATTCTGATTTTCTTACATGCTTTACTTCAAGCAATCGTCAAAACAATTGCTCATTGGAACTTACTTTATTTTAAGCAGTTTATTTAAGCAGTAGTGAGTTAAAATAATTTTGACCTGGATTATATTTCTAGATGGCTGTACAGTCGGTCCATACAAGTGGTTTGATGTATAAAGCCATTATGTCCGATGTGTCGCAGTATTTATTACAAGATTCTGGTATCCGAGAATTTTTGACGCGCTTACATGCCAATGGAAAGAAGATCTTCCTAATAACAAATAGTGGATTTCGATTCATCGAAACTGGCTTAAAACACATAGTTGGTCCGGATTGGCAGGATTTATTCGATGTGGTTGTTTGCCAAGCGAGAAAGCCCAAATTTTTCTACCAAATCAATCGTCCATTTCGTCTTATGAATCTCTCGACTGATAGTCATTCGTGGGATAAAGTCACCGAGTTTCAGAAAGGTCAGGTGTATATTGAAGGGAATCTCTCGAGTTTTCTCAAGCTGACTGGATGGGTTGGATCACAAGTGCTGTATTTTGGAGATCATGTGTACAGCGATCTTGCGGTAAACGATAACGTGGTTTACCTAATTCGGCCGTTAATTTGGTTGTTTAAATTAATTTCCTTGACAATTTTCAGGATGCCACATTGAAACACGGTTGGCGGACCGGTGCAATTATTCCTGAAGTTGAACGTGAAATTTTAATACAAAGTTCACCGGAGTTTGTTCGCGATTTGACATGGATATCCACACTGCAGTTCTTAGTCGAGCAACTTCAGCAACTGGACGACTCTAGCGAAAGGAATCTGATACTGGATGGCTGGCTGGATGAACGAGATTCTTTACGTGTGCGGCTGAAATCCATGTTTAATCCTTATTTTGGTTCCCTTTTCCGGACTCACCATAATCCGACGTATTTGTCCAGAAGATTGTCGCGGTTTGCCGATGTGAGCCAGTTCAGTGAAACTAGCGTTTGAGAACAAATCCAGTAAATCTATAAACTAGGGTGCGAAAAATGATTGAGAGGCTCTTTCTGGTCTTTGAAAACTTTTTGCGATTTTTTTCTCAGTATATTAAATGATACAATTATTTTCATCTCTGAACTTGGTCAGATGGTTTCTGGAAAGACATTCTTTTACAGTTACTCTGTTCTTAAGTCACTTAAAAGCCGCGCAGGGTATTACAAGTAAGTGATTTTTCAGATTTACACATCCGCTCTCAGCAATTTGCTTCCGTTTTCCTTGAATCACACCTTCTATCCGGCGCGATCTGCATTGCCCCATGAATGGCAGGTAGGACAGATGAATCGGCATGTTGCCCGTGGTTCGAGACCCTGATTTGGAATGTTAATACTGCATGCCGTATGCGGAATCTTGTGCCATAATTACTAGGATTCGTGCACGAGCAAGAGTGGACACCTGCATGACTACCCGGAATTTTTACCGAACTGTACGATTTCCTTGCAAAACTTCCCTACGAGACGAAATCTGAAAATTACCACAAATTTCTAGATGTCCAGGATGTTGAATGAGCTTGTGGGACAGATTTTGCACGAAGATCATCCCAGTCTTCCTCTTGCCAATTCGAAGTGGTACTACAAGCGATGATGGCTTGTTCTTATCTGTGAGAATTAATTTTAAAATTTAATAATTGTAGTGTGTGTTATTAAATAAATCAGGTTCAGTTTTCTGTGATATGTTAAAGCGCGAAAATAAAAATGCGAATTGCACATTTATCCTGTAGTGTTTAGTCCTTTCTCAGTGACAACGGTAGCGCACAGATTACTACATGTTTTGAAACACTAATTCACATTCATCTATCCATATATCTGTACATAGGTTATGCAGATGTGCCAGTCAAAAAGATTTAGTGCTTTTTATTTCGGACGTCCGAAATGCTCCAAGTATGGGAATACTCCCTTTCGGCGTATTGTTGTCTTTCTAACAATTAATTTAGGGTATAAACACGTCCACGCCAGTGGTAGACTACGAACACATGCTGACATAAAAGCCAAAAAGTTAACGGACAAACTTGTTTACAGTAATTATGTCAAGTGACGGCAGAACTGAAGTAACCGCCTAGTGCCTAATATCGGTTGCTGATCCACTTGTAATTTCGGATTGATAAATATGCAGATAACTGGATCGTACGATCGCGAACTTAATTGTTTCGTCTTATCACACAAGTTTTTAGTCTGAAGGTTAAACGGGGACAAATTTCTAGATTGGGTACTATCCCGGTGTAGCGTTTTGTGGCAGATGGACTTTGTCTAAGCTGGACAAAGTTCGTTCCCACACATCTTTACTCAGACTTGTCCGCCTGTAAAACCTGCATACTAATCAACGACTTACTACAGTACTGTCCTGTATAATATGCACAAAATTTCAGCACGCCGTTTATGCTATATTTTCTATCAAAATTTAATGCACCCAAGGTTCGATCTAGTTGAAGATTTTGCGCTTGACGTACTGTACATCAGCATGTTTGTTATTGAATAAAACCAACAACGCTTGCGAACGTTCTGTACACAAAAAAGGCCTGTGGTCATGCGAAAATGCTGCACTGCTCGAAAACTGAAACAATAATATATTATCACATAAGCGCAGTACTCTCCAGTATACTGATAAACTAAGGAAATATTAACAATTATTTAAAGATTGCACAGAAGCGATTACCGTACGAATTTAATCAGCAGGGAAGATTTCAGCAATCTAGATCTCTGCCATATATACGGACCAAACGTATTCACGCAAGTCGGTGACCTTGTATTAGATTCCTTGCCGATATTGTTAAGTATAATAATCTATAATTTAACTCTCAGGATCGACGCTGGTTTGTTTTTTGTTCCGTGTCGATTGTTTTTACACGCAGTTTTGTCGACGTTTCCCATTACATACTGTATTCTGAAAAGTGGCTTTCGGACAAAATCACCGTATAGACTTTCTGTTTTTCGGAAAGGTTGACGGCGAAATGGACAGACCGACAATTGTGCGTCATCATCATAGGCTAACCGCAAGGAAAATATCGCAGACACAAATATAAACTTGGCAGACGGACCTTGTTTTCGCAAAAAAATATACACAGGATTGTGTGACTCAGGCAACGCAAGTACAGGTCACGGACAACTTCCGGCAGAAAGAAGTTTTGGCAAGAATCTGACATGATTCATTCTGTTTGGTGTTTACCGAGGTCAACTTTTTCATTTTTTCCGGATTCTGTTATTGTGGGAAATATCCGTTACTATTTCAAAAACAGATCCAAAGTTGGTTCTGAAATGCTTTATTTTTTTCCATCTTGCTCGAAGGGCTCCAAAATTTTATGTTCACCTGAATTTGTAATTTGTTAGCAGCATATGGACACGACAATTGAAATGATTTGGATCAGAATCTTTGATTTTTAATCCCGTCCGCTAGTTACGAACATATAAGTACTAGTACGTGTCCTTATGCTTCTGGTTATATAACAATGTCCTGCAACGGGATTTTCTCCATCATTAACTAGAAGGCATAATTAGCAACATCATATCATTAGCCAACAATCAGTACTTATCATTAAACAATAAATGAAAACACACCTAAATGTGGCACTGTAGCTGCATGCCACGATAACGTAATTATATTATATTCACTTTGGTTTTTTTCTATGGGTGTTTACTATGACCTTTACACTATATTCGTAGCACGCGTGATGCAGTGTGTTTCCTCTGTAGATATGCTGGCTTTGTGGCGCAACTATCATACAGTACCTCGAGGAAGCTAACAATTCATAAACATCGGTTAATAAAATCACCAAAACAATTTGCAGAAGTAAAAAAGAAAGACGTTCATGTTAAGCGTTAGGATTTAGTAATAAATCATAGAGAATTTATTTGTTACAATGGAATAACCAGGACTAAATTTTGTGAGAAAAGCCGAAATAATGCATCGATCTAGGGGTGATCGCACAAACCTCGTCAATGCCCAGCGGGAACAATGCTGCACCACATATCATATTTCAGTGTCTCCAAAATTTTTGATGTAATGCGGTAATTGTGATGTGTTCCAAATCTGTTAACGAGCCGGCTTCGCTACGTGCATGACTAAGTTCCCGATGGCAACTGTATTTGAGATGTGCGGTAAAAAGGAAATGACAATGTCATGATGAAATGTTTGTTCTACCTGCAGACGTTAACAGTAGTGTCGGGCGGTGAGTAAGTGACTAACAATAAGTCTCAACGGAACTAGCTTTCCGTTCCAAAAAATCGCAAACTTTCGAAAACTGCAAACCGCTAATAGACGCGATACGTAGCATATGGCAATAAAAAATTACATTAATCCGATGTCTCAGGGGTCATGATAGTTAAAGTCATTATATACCTGGGATCTCGATTGAAAATGTGCTGGTAAATCTGCCGAGTAGTGCGATAGTTCATATTTTTTCTCGAAGCTCGTGATTTCATTTACGACACGAATGATGCCGGTACAAACACCACAGAATTTTTCCTTATAAGTAAATATGTGTTTTTTTACCTATTGCAAGACCATCTTGAATTGTTTAACCATTGTTTGGGTTTTTTTTTCACTAAACAGATTGTTATCTGCAAAATAATACTGAGCCGAGATTAGATAATAATTGTAGTGTACAGAGCCCGTTCTCGCCAAGTTGAAACACTTCCGTTGAAGTTCACCAAAACGCTACCTGTTGCAAATACTTGAATTCTTTCTTTTACAAAGTTGTTCACCTACTATTTAGCCGTAGTTTCGTATTAGCATACCTGGATTTTGGGAAAACGGGATGCGGCTGGGAGCATCGCGGCAGAAATACCCGCGATTAACTTCAAAACAAGAGTTTTTTCTTCAAAATAGCGCCATAAATATCCAAATCAGCAAAGTCGTGAATTATCATTTTCTATTTTAATGATAAATAGTAAGGTATCTCCATGAATTAATGGCCCTGAGAAAAAAATTGCGTTGATTAAATATAATTTTTTGAAAATGTTCGAAAAAATCTCGGACCGAGCTCGGGCGGCCATTTCCGTAACTTTCCAGTTGTGGTTGGTGAATCGTCAGATTAATTAAGAAACTTATTTTACCGCATTCAGGACTCTCTTCTGACTATGTCTGTATGTTTAAAAGTGAAAAAAAACGCACAGGGTCTCGAGGAACCAAAGAAGACCCTTCCGGTGGTTTCGGGAGCGTCCCGCTGACCTTCGGCCTGCAATAAACTAGACGACCGGAGTTTCAACAACCTGGAAATGCAACATTCGCATAGAATAATGCCTTATCGAAAGTTTTTGTGTTGGTCGGAGTCGATTCTACAGCACTGGTGTTTATCACAAATAATTATCCAAAAATGTCCGTAATGGAATTAGCGCTTCCCGACAGCATACATTTGCTGGTGTCCCTGATTTGAAAATTCACTGTAATTCCGAGTTTCGACGGATCATGACCAAATTTATCTAGTAGTATGCCAACAAGATGTACATTACATCGAAGGTCTAGAGAGGTGAAAAGGTTCAACGGCTGGTGATTTGTGAGATGTCGAAAAAAGTGTTTCAACTTGGCGAGAACGCTCTCTGTACAGTACTTAACTACCATAATATCACATGAAATCCGAATCCAGGAATGTAGTTTTATTTGCAAACTTTACACTCATAATTTGCATGAGACCACAAAGTATCATGAGTACATAAAGAAGTAATATTTAGAATTTTAGCACAATAAGTTTGCTTTTTAATAGCTGCAATTTGCAAATATCACGCAGACATAGATATCGAAAACATCTGTATACATCTATACGCAGCCGAGATATCTAGTGCTGACAGTTTTATCAGCCTGCAAGAATGCATAGAGTTAATTATCTATAAAACCATTGTTTAGTGATCTCATTTCCAATGCACCAGTTATTTCGCTATCCAAAGATCGCTGATAAATGCCGAAAGATCGTCAGAATCGTAGATGTATTGGTGATGCATGCCGATATGCCTGTATACGCAGTGTACAAAATAACTGGATACGAAATAATGGTATCCGTCCCACCGGCTGAGTTCCTCATAAAATTAATGGTTATCCACCGCCAACTTCCTTCAGATACAGTGTAGTAACACGGTTGGCAGCATCCGTCATTTGTTCCAAAATGGAGTACAAATTTTTCAGATTCTAAAACGAAAAAATGCACATGGTTACGTTACGGTTTACGGTTACCACCTAGTGACGGAAGTCTTTTCGTCTAACAAGATCGGACTCGAATCTATAACGACAACGTTGAAGTATGTTTTCGATTATCGCCTAAGATTTAGGTTTTTGATCTAGATCTAGATAAAGACGATACTGTCTTATTCCCCAGCGATAAGCAAATTACAAGCGAAATTGTTCCTTTCTTTAAAACTTTTCCTTTTCTTATGAATTGTTATGCCACAATGATGAAAAGTACAGGACATTTCCTTTTCTTATAACATAAGTTTTTAACAACTTTGAATATAACGCAAGTATCCAAAGAGATAAGAAATGCTGCCGATCTAAAAATGTATGATTAGGTAAATGATTACGCGATATTTATCAGCTTAAATCCCATCATTTCGTAAATACAGTATTTATATACATAACATGTTGATCGTTCGAGTTCAGTTTTACGTAAGCATTACGGCACAACTCACCTGATTGAGACTAGAGTGCAAGATCATCATCGTGGGATCAACACTCCCAAATGCCGGGTCATTGTTTGGTGGAGAGTTCTGATCCAGTGGTGTTTCCGGTAGGCTGTTGGCATTGGATGCCGGATTGGAATTGACAGAAATGGAGCGCAGTGGTGTTTTGGATCC
>JAQGAU010001654.1:0-18218 GCA_034698045.1 Paramacrobiotus richtersi | reverse complement strand
CCTGGAGGGAATACCTTTAGATCAGAATTGACCAGATTCTGTTATATTGAAAAATAAAAGACGAGTTCAATTCCGTGAAAACTGAGACGTAGAAATGTATGAATCTAGAGATATATATAACAAGTTGCTCAACGCGCCATGTAATACCCCCTATATAACAAACGTTAACAGAGTATAGCACTGTAACATGTTATAGTACAGTCACATACTGTAACAGGTTACAGTGCATTTGTGTACACAAATGTACAAAGATATCCATACTTCTACACTAGTATAAAAAGCTACAATAACGATGGAGTAATATAGTAGGTTTATTCTGCGTACATGTGGTAAGCTCATACAGTGACCTTCACAATATTCCTTTCTGTATAGGGAGTGCCGGATTTCTAGAACTAACAGCTGACGTCAGTACTGCAGTATATGCCACGTAAATCGCATAGTTTAACAAACATGGTTCGAAATTAATAGTACTGAATCGATTTGGTAAGCATGTGAAATTCGAATTTGCAATTTTTCACCCGTGGTGCACAGCTGGTCATGGCTGTTGGTGGTGTGATATCCGGCACCCAATCATGTCATTTTTACATCGTCCACGATCCCAAAGACCTTAAAGCCAAGTTAAATCGAAACAGTTCCCATACGGATTTCGGCAGTTCATCGGTTTTTCACTTTTTCATCCTAACAGTTCTGCCGCACCCCAGGTGCACGTAGTTAACGAAAAGATTTAAAACGCACTGGTTCCTCTTGTTTATCGGTTTACGTGATAGCGGGAAGTTTATAAGGTCATCGGCAAAATAAGGACAGAGAGACGATGTGGCATTGCTGGGTGATGCTCTTGGGAATTTCGGCTCTTCATTTCCCGGTTAGTCCCTGCCCACCCAAGAAACCCAAGACCATCCAGTACATTGAATGCACCACTGATTCCAAGGAGGAAACCCGTTATGTACCGGGTGGTCGGCACAGCGGACTGCACTGCCTACTTGATCATGTGGCAAAGAGTATGTTTATGATTCCAGACAGCTCTTCAGTCTTCACCAACTAATTAAAACTGGTATGAAGTCCGTTCCTGAAATTTACTCTTTCCAAAATGTTGGATCGACGAGTACCCAGTATATTCAACACAAATTTTTTCAATGAGCGTTTCAATTGTTTACGGTGGTATTTTCTTAAATCGGACGAAAAGTACTGAATTTTTTTTAATTTGAATGGTTTTGAAACCTCCCGCGTTAAAATGCCAAAGATAAGGTGCATTGTGAGCAGAATTTTGTGAACTCGTCTCTGCTGCAGGCCGATCAGCGAATGAAGCAGAACATGTGACCCTTACCGAGCACCTCGGCTACAATTTGCCATGCTACCCAACGCCTACCATCCTGACATATCGCTACACCCATCCAAAAATCGCGCACGAACGCAAGAGGCAGTACTTGCCGGTAGCTGCACGTTCGTGGTATATCATTAGAAAACAAATTAAGGTGCAGCTGTATACGTGTCATTCTTCATATTAATCTTATTTTTCCAGCAGTTTCCTTATCTATAATATTATGTATCGTTTAGTTTATTTGCTCTACAAGTTGTTGGAAATTCTAATAAACCGCCTTTATTCTTAGCAGTTTATTCCAGTGTCTTGCTGCGTGCATGTGTACTAAATATTTTTCATTATTACAATTTTGTATCCTGCTTTTCTTGATCTAGAGCGGAAGCTCCCACTGGACAAAGAATGGCGAGGTTGTTGACGAGTGCCCGGGAGGCTATGTATGTCGCATTGCTGTGGACCGCCGCTACCTGCATATCAAATTCGTAACACCCGACGACAAGGGACTGTACCTGTGTACCCACATAACGGGCTGTGACTATGCGATTGCGGACACGGTCGAAGGTGAGTGTGATGTTCAGTTTGGGAGAATATCATGTACATGTGAAGCTGGATCCAGAAGGATACCCATCACGATAGTAAGCATTGAAGGTTAACAAATAGCATGAGCTTTGCTTAATGTGATCGCGATAATGTGTACGTAAATGTTTCACACATAGTGTAGCCGTCACCTTTGATGACTGCCTCTGTCATCAGCCTGGTTATACCTTCAGATATTGACAATAGCTTTATAATTATGAATAACATACACCGTTTAAAATTTTCAGCGCCCTGCTAGGCGAAGACGAGCCCTTACTCGATTGACTTGAACATGCGGAAACTGAATCTACAATGACCGATATCGTTACTATAACCACAAAGGCTCCAAATCGCACGGAATATTTGTTTAAAAGTGAAGTCCAAAAACATGAGCGTGTTTCCCGTTTGACGAATTGGTTACCTTAATACATATGCAACAGATCACGAGGTGTTATACTGTTGTGCCGCGCTGTCGACAAACTTATTTATCGTAAACGATCCCATGATCAGCTGCACGTGAAGTATTTTAATTTCTGTTCATTGTGACGTCGGAGCGAAGTCAACTCTGATGCACAAAGCACATACTGTACGTAATAAGAATTTCTGCTAAAATGCGTATCACTTCTTTAATGAACAGCAGTAAGTTTTGGTACATACAGACACAGTTGACATTTCCACCGTATATCAGCAAAAAGGAAAGAAGTCGTACATAATATTCAAGCGCCATTCCAACATCAAAGAGGCTTCATTGACGAATATGTACTGTAGATAAGAGTTTCATTGTTAACTTTGTTCGGTTTTGTCCTTAGTCAGCTGACTGATATGGGACACTTTCCGACCTGGCCGCTGCAGTATGTATCACCCGCAGTGACCAATGTTGCAAACAGAGAGCGATGTTTTTTCCTTATGGAAATGGTTTTTCACTTCTTATGACCCTGTGTAAACTGGCCCTTAATATTTACTGTTTTTTCCACATTACGAAGTGATGCGATATCGCACCATGAGATATTCGAATGCTACTGAAGAAATCTGCGACAGGCCGCACAAATTAGTACAATTCACGTCCTAAAACGTGATTTCCCGAACCGATAACGTTTAGCACTGTACAAATAAATAAACAATCCCCATAAGTAACACATTTGCATGTAAAAATCACGATGTTTGTAAAGTCCGCCAATAACATAACCGGCATGAATCACGGCAGGAACTTCATAAACAAAGATCTTTCCAGATAACGTTTAGAGTGCACTGTGCAATGCTGAATGCATGAATATAAAAGCCAATATAAATTAAAGAAGCCAACGGAATCCAGCCATCTTCGATGATATGTTTTGCAGTTGCCGGTCGTTTATGCTGAATAACGTTTAACCATGGCTCGGTACATTTTCTTGTTTTGTTTTGTCTCTATCATCTTCGTGAACAAGATCGGTTCGTTTCCTTTGTATTCTGACACCAACTCCGAAGAATCAGTTAACGAGGGTATGTACGATGGAGAACCAACTAGCGAATTCTCCAGCGATTAGCTTGGACATGCATTTAATTAGCTTGGAAGATTTCTCACGTTCACGATCGGTAGGTCCCCAAAGTCACCACAGCTGTCCACATCTAGTACCTCCGAACCAAACGGGCGCCGGTGCTATATAGAACACGGTTCGCTATGATGCTTAGCCCTATACCCTTCATCGTGTACACGCAAAAAAACACCTTCTTAATGTCAAGTATCGTGTCAAATGTAAACAATAAAGAGAGCCTGACAATGAGAGGAACGATATGTACTGTAACATGTATACAAATCTACAAAGGTATCCATACAGCAATATCACACATTACTTCAAAAATTATGACTTGCTGGCGCGTTCTGTGTGGTCCGCTCATACACGTGACCATTGGAAGATCCTTTTCTGTGTAGGCAGTGCTGGAATTCTACCACTACTTAATGCAACAGCTGACGTCAGTATCGCAATGCATGTCACCGCAAAACCGGGAAACACTAGTAAAACGACAAGGAATCCATAATGGTAATCATCAATTTGCTGCAGCATGTGAAATTCGAATTTGCACACGTCGTGCATAGCTGTCATGGCTGTTGGTGGCGTGATATATTCAGCATCCAATCGTATTATTTTTATGTCGCCCGCGATCCCAAGGACCTAACAGCCGAGTTAAATCGAACCAGTTCTCAAACGGGATTCAGCAGTTGGTTAGTTTTCTTGCTTTTCCATCCCTTAACTTACGCTGCCACGAGGGCATGTTATTGGCGAGAATTTTTGAAGTAAAGTGGTTGCTTCCGATTAATCGTTAAAGACTGCACTTTAAGTGATAGTAGGTCCAGTTACGAAGTTCATCGACAAACAAGGTCAGATAGACGATGATGCGATGCTTGGTGGTCCTCTTGGGAATTGTGGCTCTCCAACTTTTCCCGGTTAGTCCCTGCCCATCACAGAGAGTCCAGATCGCGGAGCACATTCACTGCACTGGTGAAACCCGTGACGAACCGGGTGGTCGACACAGCGGACTCCACTGTTTACTGGAACATTTGGCAAAGAGTCAGTTTACAGCTTTAAACAATAGCTAACTAAAACTGCTAACAATTTGTAAGTCGATCCCGTACCATTCACTGAACGGAGTAGTTAAATCCGTTCCTCGTGTAGAACATGCACAATCGGCCAGTATCTTGGGACAAATGTTTAATATGAACTTTAGTCAGCGTTTCAGTTGTAACAGCGGTATCTTTTTAAAGCAGATAAAATGTCTTGAAATTCGAATGGGTTTAAACCGCTTGAGTGTGTGGAAGTCAGGCGAAAAATTATTCGGTATTCGAAACGTTTTGTTATTTCGTTGGGTGTTGTAGTCAGATCCGAGTACGAAGCGGAACATGTCAGCGTCAACGAACACGGCGACTTCGCACTTCCGTGCGGCCCATTGACACCTCTGTTTGCATATCGCTACTCATTCCCGGACATCGCGCATGAGCGGAGAATGCGCTTCTTGTCCTACGCTCTACGTGCGAAGTATTACATTAAAAAACAGATCAAGGTACGACACACGACAGCACTGTTGTCATTACTAAAACTGGTTCTATTTTTTTCAGTACTTTCGTATAATTATGTGACTCCAAAGCGTGATTTCGGAATTGTTAGAAACTGCTCCGTTTTTTTGTAAAATACTAATGTCGATTTGTCCAGTACGTCTTGTGATGTGTATACATGTTACTTTTCATTCAAAAAATTGTGAATCCCGCTCTTTTAATCCAGAGCGGAACCGACCACTGGACAAAGAATGGCAGGGTTCTTGATGAGTGTCCCGAAGGCAATGTTTGCCGCATTGGTATGGTCAACCACTGGCTGCACATCAGAATCGCACAACCTGGCGACGAGGGACGGTACCAGTGTACGCACATAGTGGACTGTGAATATGGGGATGCTGTCGAAGGACAGTGTGAGATTCAGTTTGGGATGAGGTATCATCTACATGTCAAGCTGGATCCAGAAGGATCTCCACCAAGAGAGTAAGGGCATTCATTCGTTAGGTGACGCATGCATGGTCTTTGCTATCTTTGCATGATCGCGATAATACGTACGTATCAAACATGGTGTAGCCGTCACCTTTGATGACTGCCTCTGTCAGCAGCTTGATTATACCTTCCGATATTGACAAAACTTATATGATTATGAATAACATACACCGTTTAAAATTTTCAGCGCCCTGTTAGGCGAAGACCAGCGCTTACTCGACAAAGCGTGACTTCAACATGCGGACACGGAATCTGCAATGACCGATATAGTTACTATAACCACAAAGGCTCAGCATCCAGACCATACGGGGAATATTTGCACAACAGTAAAGTCCAAGGCCAAAAACAGCGTGTTTCCGGTTTAAATACCGTTTAATGAATTGATTACCTATTGCAATATGGAACATAATACTATGGGGTGTTATACTGTTGTACTGCACTTTCGAAAAACTTATTTATTGTATATGATTCCATGATCAGCTGCACGTGAAATATTTTAGTTTCTGTTCATTGTGACGTCGAAACGAAGTCAACCCTGATGCACAAAGCACAAAGCAAATACTGCACGTAATAAAAATCACTTCTTTAATGAACGAACAACAGTACATCGCTTGGGGAACAGTTGCACATTCTGTACGATTTTAACGACAAATTCGACATGTTCTAGTACGTACATATTATTATGACTTATACTCCAACTCGCCCGTTCCGTTTAGACGAAGTGTTCTCAGTCTGTGCGCTACGCGCATTTTCTCCCAACAGCTCACAAAACACCTAAAATGATGGGGCATCTACTAAGCGCACTTAAAGTTCAATCCGAAGATGCTCCAAATTCCTAAAGTTTTTAAAACTTTCGTATTCCAAAACGACATGGCAATCGCCCCGTATGACGGCGTGCACGTTATAGTTCCATTTACATACAGTTTCATGTATTACGAGCCTTGCCACGTATTCACTGCGCGTTCGATTTTCATTTACATACAGTTTACATACATTTCGAACCGAGTTGCCGTATCCTGAGAGTGCAGTACTGTACTGCTCCACACAGAGCGGTCAATTCGAAAACATGCACGTCGAATACTCCAACTCTGTTTACACGCCCTCATCCAGGGCATTTCTAAACTACAGGCATGGAAGCTGTTTTGTGACGCAAACACAGCCGTCTTCCGGTCTATGCACAAGCCTATCAGTAACACAGTTCAAAAGCGAAGTGTCTCGCGGAAATAAACTCAGATTTCTTCGTGATTTAACTATAGAATAACTAAAACAAATATCTGTTCCAGTTTTTTCGAACGATGCGATACATCTGAGCTATAGCGTTCCATTACAGATGGAATACCGAATGTACCATATTTCCGCAATTTTACTTCTTTACTTTGATCGACCGCTTCGTTCACACACCGTTTTCATCAACATTTCGTTTCGCACGCGAAAGCAATGCATTGCCGCTGAGCAGATGAAGTCCACTGCACAAAATGGGTTTCAAAATTGACTTCACAAATTCTGGTACTCCGCATCGGAATAAAATGCTGTCTGGGGATATATCGCAGCCAGACTTTTACTTTTTCGAGATCTTTCAGAAATGCAAACAGAGATTATTTTTCCATACAGCCTACTCTTCGGTATCGCATCTAGTGGCACAGCAACGCCTCTGTATTTACTGTACTTTGTAAGCACAACCTGGAGCGTATGCACAATCGACTGTCGAAAAGTGCTAGGCAGCGCAGTACATAAAGTATAAAATACGACCCAATGCTTACTTCAAGCTATTTTTGCTTTTAGAAGATTACAATATTGAAGCAAGGACCACCGGACATTATGATAGTGTTCTAAAAATTCGTTCAGAAAATATTCAGTACACGTGATTAATGTGCAAGGTTAGCTCTTGACAGTTATTGGAGGCCAAATATTACACGCGGGATCCAGCGTAACAGAGGTGACATCTTCCGTAATGATTTTCGAGGTCCACGCGTGCTCAACTCTGAACAGTTCTCCGTGTGCCCAGCGAGGCCGGAGGCCGAGCTGGGCCTTGTAACTTATACTCTAACATCTCCCCTTTCGATCGGCCGAAGTGTTCTCATTCCCTGCTCTACGTAGATTTTCTCCCTGCCGCTCTGAAAATGTCTAAAAGAGTGGTACAACATATAGGCCTATTGATTGATTTCTGAACTTTTCTGTCGAATTCTGAAACTTTTTAGAACTGAATTTTTTTCAAAACGACATGGCAAACGCCTCGTATGACAGCTCTGCATCCACTGCAAAATCATACTGCAACCGGTGCGAGTGGCAGTGTTGTAATACCACAATGTACTGCCACGTACGCTTTTCGAATTCGATTTTCGAACTATGTTTTACTTATGCGTGCCATGACTGCCATCTTTCCTTTCCGCATAGAGACTTTACTTTATGAATACTGTGCTTTCTTTCTATAGCTCAAAAAACGCCTAAAATAATTAACAGAGTGAGTTTATGGCGCATTGATGTTTGTTACAAATTTGTACAAATTTCTAATTCTTTTTCAAACTTTTTCTTCCGAAATTTTGGAAACGCTGAGTTTGCACTGTTCTAAT
Source organism: Paramacrobiotus richtersi (assembly GCA_034698045.1). NCBI lineage: Eukaryota > Metazoa > Tardigrada > Eutardigrada > Parachela > Macrobiotidae > Paramacrobiotus > Paramacrobiotus richtersi. The sequence continues at coordinate 10,243 of JAQGAU010001654.1, read as the reverse complement.
TTTACGAGAGTAGGCAGTATGCCTTTTAATTAGTAACTGCACAATCAGTATCAAATTTTGATATACGCTGAATCCGGAGTGTTTGCACCGCGCGGCATCCAGTTTTAGTACAAAGCGCTACAACTTACGTCGAGTTCTAAACTTTCATAAACCTTTCATTTCACAATTTGTTGAAATCTTACTTTCCTACGGCTTCAGTTTTGAACCAATAGGCATTATTTGATTTACTGGCTAACAGATCGGTATTTGATGTACACAGAAACTAAGGCGGAGTGCTCGCCCCGCCCGTCCGCTTGCACAAATATCCAAGTCTTCGTACCGAAATCTACTTAATTTATTTACCAAGAAGAAGGTTACAAAAACTTTACTTAGAAGCGTTTTATCTGTACGATTCCGATGCGAAAACTGGCAGGTATTATTGCTTTCGCTAACTGAAAGGTCATTGTTGGTTGACCGAATCTGACGCGGTGTGCTCGCCCCGCGCAGCATCTGGTTTTATTTACAAAAATGATTCTAAATGCAGACTACATTATCTAATCTCGTTTCTAACTAAACCAGACAAGTTAACGCTAATTTAGATTTTGGATAAAGCACGGTCAAAATATTAAGGATCAAAAATAATATGTGCGCAACATCTTGCGCAATTCTTCCGCAGGCTATCTTGAATTGCTAGCTGCTAGAGATGAGAAATCGTTCGCCCGAGCGAAAACGAACTAAGCGAAACGAAAGTTTCGTTTAGTTTAGCGTGAAAATCCAGAGAATTTTTTTAGTTTTCGTTTCGCTTAGTTTCTGAATCTAGACCAGCCAGATCAGCCTAGTTTATGGGAGAACAAAGCATTAGTTTCCGTTTAGCTTGATTATGCGCACAGAAATGTGAAAACTGATTTTTATGTTCGGTGGCTTGAATAACCATGCACCATGCCAGCACCCGCACGCGGGCGTTTGTCTTATTCTAGCCGTCGAACGTAGAAATGTCATTTCTGGTATGGTGCTTCTCTGACATCGTGCGTAGCGCGTACGCTTTCACTCGGGGTTCTTAATCGGAATTATATCGTGGTCTGAAAAAATCGAATGACCGAAGAAATACTGAAGTTAACATCAATGACGGAATAAGGTCCTTAATTTCGTTTCGTTTAGTTTTTTGGAAGGATGTTTTGAACAATCGTTTAGCTTAGTTTAGCTTGCAATTCCAAATCGTTAGTTTAGTTTAGCGCAGAGGAGAATTAGCGCGGTTTTCGTTTAGTTTCGAAAATCGTCCAAAATTGTAGTTTAGTTTTTTTAATCTAGACGAATTCTCATCTCTACTAGCTGCTAAACGAAGTACTCGCCCCGCGCAGAGCCTGGTCTAATATGCAAACGGAACGTTTTGTGGCAAAATTTCTCGTCAAGAATAGAGAAAACCAGTCCTTGAAAACCCTCTTTTGATCCCAGTAAGCAAAACTGGCTCTATGTTCTGCCCACCGAGGCCGGAGGCCGAGGTGGGCCTTGTACAGTAGACATTTACACCGCAGATCAGCAAAAAGGAAAGAAGTCGTACATATTCAGAAGCTTACCATACGAATTAAATACCGGCCTGAGTTTTAAGCACCATTCCAACATCACCGAAAAAGCTTCATTGACGAGTATGTACTGTAGGTAAGAGCTTCATTTTCTTTGTTCGGTTTTGTCCTTCGTCGGCTGACTGATATGGGACACTTTCCGACCTGGCCGCTGCCGTATGTGTCACCCGCAGTGACCAAATGTTGCAAACAGAGAGCGATGTTTTTTCCTTATGGAAATGGTTTTTCGCTTCTTATATTATGACGTGAATCTGCCAATGGATTGTGTAAATTAGCTCTTGATATTTACTGGTACTTTCACATTTCGAAGTGATGCATGAGCTGTTCGAACGCTGTGACCGAAATCTGCGACAGGCACAAATTAGTGCAATTCATGTCCTAAAAAGTGATTTCCCGAACCGATAACGTTTAGCACTGTGCAAATAAATAAACAACCCCCATAAGTAAACACATTTGCATGAAAACATCGTGATGTTTGTAAAGTTTGCCAATAACGTGACCGGCATGAATCACGGCAGGAATTTCATCAACAAAGATCTAAAGAGATAGCGTTCAGAGTGCACTGTGCAATACTGAGTGCAAAAATATAAAAGCCGATAGAAGAAGCCAACGGAATCCAGCCACCTTCGATGATATGTTGTGCAGTTACCGGTCGCTTATGCTGAATAACGTTTAACCATGGCTAAGTACATGTTCTTGTTCTGTGTTGTCTCCATCATTTACGTAAGCAAGATCGCTTCGTTTCCCTTGTATTCTGACTCAAACTCTGAAGAATCAGTTAACGAGGCTATCTACGGTGATGAACCAACTAGCGAATTCACAAACGATGAGCTTGCAACAACGGACTCGCCTCTCGTTATGGACGAAAACAACATGGCTGAGGAAACTACGACACCAACGGCAGATGCGCTAGACGAGCTTTTCCAAGACCTGGACAGCAACAATCACGAGTTAGATTCGGAATCCTCCGACGAAGGACCTGTAGATAGCGAGCTGACGGCGGCGCTTAATGCTGCACGTCAATTTCTTGACGAAACTGATTCGCAGTCGACTGCACGAGATGAGTCCGAGACGATAGATAACCTTCCGATGGTACAAACTGGGGAAGAAAGTTTGTCTGATTATTTCATGGAGCAGTTAACCACGGAGCAACCGCTATCAGGAGAGGACGAAACCGCTGGGCCTTCCGACAACGATGATTTCTGGCTTGGTCAGAACGCGGAGGTCACCAACGACGTTACGACCGTTATGCCAGATAACGTGTCACAGACTGATGAAAATACTGAACCGACAGTAGAGGAAGAAGAAATCGAGCCTGCCCCAGTTTCGTTAGATGTCGATGTTCTACCGCAAGAAGAATCAGGATCGGAAGAAGGTTTAGTGCCTGCAGATTTACCGTCAAATGACGATGTTTCACTTACGGTATCCGGGGAAGTTGAAGACGTGTCCGGAGAGGGCGGGGAGATCGACATTACCGAGCAGATAGGAGTAGAAGGGGAAGCTTCACCCGATGTGTCTACCGCAGAGCTTGAAGCAACAGACGACGAGCTACAGTCTCAGTCTCAGGAACCCGATATAACCGGCGCTGACGAGCAATTTATGAACGACGGGAGCTTGGACACCGGTGCTACCGAGGCTTCATTCATAAATGAATATCCTCAAGATCCGGAATCGACTGACGATGACTCTGTTCTGATCCTATCTTCGGATCTAATGGAACGAGAGCCATTAACCGACGGACCCGATCCAACCGGCAGCGATTTTCTTTCGACAGGTAGCGACACCGACACTGTCGGGACCCCATTTTGGAATCCCATATCATCATCCGATGTACAATCAACTCCGCAAGCGACACCTTGGAACGCGCCCACTTTACCTGAACTGCGAGCGTTGCTTGATGGGCTTCGTTCAACCGGTAACAGCGTTACCGCGCCTACCGAACCTTCGTTAACGCCAGAAATTCTGGTCGCTGTGCCCATACAATCACCCGAAGAGATGTTGGGAACGGAAGATGTATCGTTCGCATTGAACATTCTGCTAAATTCCACACCGGAAAACACAAATACCGTTCATGTAACAACAATCGACATGGATGAAACGGATATGAAATTGTCGCTGGTGTGGAAACTGGACCCTATTGTAATGGACTCATGCAACAAGTATAACTCATCCTCACAGACTGAAAATGCTATGTCGTTGCTGGCGCAGCTTAAAGAAGGGTTTCCTCAGTACAACTGGAACGTTTTTGTCAGCGAGAAGATTCCCCAGTCTTTACAGGTAAAGAAATATCATAAATTTATCGTTCAAGCAATTGTCTCTTAACATTCGACTTTTTGTTCGCAGTTTTCCTATCGCGGCAAGTTCAGAGCAACCTGCAACGATAACGAGTACGCCATCTGGTTCAGCACGGGGAAATCTGAGGACAATAATAAGGACATCCGCAACAGTTCGTCTTAGAAACGATCCCTATTTTCTTGATAACAATATGCCGGTGTCGTTGCATTTTTTGCTTTTATACAGTCATGCTGACAACCTTGTACGCCGTTAACAAAATTTGCCTTATCGTAGCTGCTGACCGGAAGGCTGGCGTTAATCAGTCAATCAGACTTCTCGGTTCGATCTTACGATTACATAGTTTTGCTTCCGTGCCTTTCTCTATACAGGTCGCTGATTCATAAAAAGGTTGTCTGATGTGCTTCTCCAGCGAAACCTGGTTCAAAGGTTCAATTCATGTAGCGTCGATACATATCGCGCATTTGTCAAAACCAGCCATTTTCAGATTTTTTTTTATTTTCTGCGAAACCTTCTCTCACTGGTTTTGGTCGTATGGAAAAACAGTGCTCAAACAGCAACAATTTTACCGATATTGCATAGTTCCATAATAAGTGGTAAAAAGCGCAGTTTTCAGTATACAAACATACTTGTAAAAATGCTTAGAAACTGAGACGCAGATTTGGATCTCCCTTTAAGAAACAGAGGTCATCGGTCATCTTAACCAGATTTGGGTGTTGTGCCGCTAGCACTGCGGGGTGTCGATGCAATGAGGGAAGAGTCACACTGGTTCCTGTCAATGTGGAAGATTCGGTAGCGATAGGTCAATCTGCAATTGAAATTGAGATTCATTTCTGTGAAGCGCTATGAATGAATGATTGATACATACGTCACGGAATTCATCTTTCCGGGATGGAATTTAGGCACACAATCAGCGATCGGTGACCATTGCGCTTCGATCTCCGATTCGGAGGGTCGGCGGGTGATGGGACACTGCCACTGATTGATTTGATCATTGTGGCTGGCTGGGTCGTAATCTTCCGCGTATACTCGCAAAACTGAATCCTGAAGTACAAGAACTGATTTATATAAAGTTTGCTTTATTTCTGAAACAGTTCTTTTCAACACCAGATCTCATAGTGCAAATTTATATAAATATCTATAAGAAGTTGCGGCTTCTGTAACATCGATGTAATAGAAAATTAGAAGCCGCAACTTGTTAGAAGATTTTCCTGTATTATTATGAGGGCTTTCTTTCTATTGCATTTCTGTTATATTTAAAAACATTGACTTTCATAAGAAACACCCCATCACTATGAAGCAATAATTATCAGCTTTGAAATCAATGAGAAAAGCCTGACGTAACCGGCATCATCCGAGTCGGCGTACCTTGTACGGTCGAGCACAGCTATCGCGCTTTATCTTCTTGTTGATCAGTGGGCTGTTAACATTGTCCACGCGGAATAATTCCGGCCAATACTCCACAGCCACGGCGCCTGGCCATTCGGCATTGGGACGATCACTGCAACAGACGTGGCACAATTTAACCAAAGAAGCCACAGGATTTCCCCAAATAAATAACGCAAACAACATGGTCAAACTGCTCTATATCCACAAAAACCGCATTCATAATTGATTATAATTGAGAAATCTTACGTGTCGAGGTGGGCGTAGATCACGGGATCACATGAGCCGAAGGTATCGCAGTACGCATTATTCGCAGTTAATCCACCGTCGTTGGTCAGTTTGATAATCTCAGCTTCCACGCGGACATACTGCTCGTTGGGATCACCGCGACCGGATGATAATCCACTGCCGAAACGTCGGCGGGGTGTTGTTATTCCATACAGGCGCTCGGCATAAACCGACGATAACTACCAATGAAATAATAATAAAAATGAATTGCGCACATTTATAATGAAGATTTTGCTCGAAATTGTATGAACTATGAAATCAGTGCCTACAGATTATGTGAAAGACTACTTACCAAACAAGCGATTACGACTGTGAAGGCCTTCATTTTTACCGCAGAATTCCGTGACAGTGTAGCGAAGGGGCTGGTAGAAGTCTAAAAGAACTGAACGTGCTTGAAGAACAAATATGCCGCGAGTCTTTACCACACGGGCATGCCTGATGCGTATCAGTAGCGGGCGACCTTTGGATTTGGCTTCTCATTAAAGAAACCTACCTTGGTGGTGAATCATGGACAATCATGATTTTCTTTCTAGTTAAAGGCTAACAAGGAGGAACGATTATATAAGAACATATACAAGAAACGGGGTTTGTTGTTTTGCCGCATGATCCTTTTCTCACATGGTTTTCGAGTTAACGGAAAACTTAACTCAGTACTGAGTATTACATTACCACTATTTTGAACTGCCGGTATCTTAACGAATGAATTTATTATACCTACAGTATGGTTGTGTACAATATTATGTTGCGGTATTGCCGATACGGAAGAGTTTATCTTTATTTCCAAGATGTTATCTAGCTGATATAAGGTGATTAATCTAAACTAACATAATATTGTTGTTATTGAAGAACTTCAATAATTCGCTGTTTTTACTACTGGCATCAGAAGTTCGGAACCAGGGTCGCTTCAGTCCCGGTCCCAGTAATGCCTCGTCGAAGTATCATCTGTACACGTTGCGGCATGTGGGCGATTGACAGCGGGAACAATGGTACCTTTTTGCTCTAACAAATTTCATTTATTTGTATCTGTTGGGTATACGCACATATAGTATTTCGATGTTTTTTTTCTTCAAATTTTAGTAAGAAAACAAGTAGCAAAATGCGGTGGTACAGTGTGCACGACTTGTGACTATGCATTAAAAAGAATGAAGCTGCTCAACGTGCGTGTCCTTCTTCCATATATAACTTCGACATACATACGCGAGCTTATAAATACTGTTTGCTAAATCTTAATGTTTTGTGCAAAACATTACAGTTTTTAATCGAGATTTCAGAAGTGATCGCTCATAAAAACTGTCGATTAGTGAAAAACCTCAAACAATAAATTATCAGTAGTAAATAGTGTATCATCCCTTTTATGTACAGCAATCAATGAATTCTGCAGCCTTCCAGTGCAGTAATAACAGTTACGTCACTCGTATCCCATTACGGTAAGTGCCGCGAAAACAGTACAAATTTGCAACACAACAAGACCGTTTAGCTGCTGAAGGTTTTCTGCACTGGAGCGTGCAATAGTGACGGGCATTGTGCCGTTTCCCACTCGCACATTAGTAACCGTATTGTTCGTAGTGTTGCTGGCTGCATTGCTCATTTTGTCCAAAATGCCTGCGGTTGGTTTTGTCCCCGACGTAATTGTTTGAGGTTTCGGAAGGAGAATATTCGTCGTCTGGATACAGTTTTCCGGCTTCTGGGGTGGAAGTTCGTATGGTGGAATGAAGGTGTACTTTTGCTCATCCGCCTGTTAAAAGTATTGGATTTGTGGTATGCAGTATGCAGAAACGCAGTCATTGAATATTACTGTGTTTAACTGCACAGAGATCTTGTAACACTACAAACCCGGTTTATCAAAAGCCCACTGATTTGCACTTACGCTGTTTCCGGAGCACACACCAATCTGCTTTTGTGAGTTATAGAAATACTGGAGGTTAGCCACATTTCCGACACTCCAGTCGTATTTTGTACTGAAATATGTCCGAATCAAGGAACTGTTGTCGGCGTCTTCCAGAAACGGTTCAATAACGTTGGGGTTGGAATTTGGTTCCGACCTATGCCAAGGAACAACACCCAGATGTAGACGAGTTTAGCAAACAAGATGGAACTTTTTATGACACTATTTCTTCAGGTTCTTGCTTGAGGTGAAAGAGACTCAAAAGTGCTGCACTGAATGCTGTGTTGGAGTACATACAGTGTGGGAATGTATCCGGTGGTTTCTAAGAAAGTCCGTGCACTGATCCGACTTCCACAGCTGGTTAAATTAACAGCGGGATAATAATACAGAAATGCCAAACAGGACTCGTGTTCCATTCCGTAACCGCCCTGAGAATTCAGCGAATCGATTCTACTATGGTGTTTTTATCGCAACAATATTCTCCTAAAACTTACGAATACGGGCGTCTTCATCTTGGCAGTGCTGTAGTGACATTCGATGACCAATCGATCTCCCTACAAACAAACGTCTAGAAGATACAGAAAACTTGCCACTACGTAGATTTATAGGATTGCTGATTTGCTGTTAACTTGAGCTTACCGGCAAAAGTGTAATTTCCGTTTCCGGTTGTCTGGCCTCCTGATAAGCAGGATCGATATTGTCGTCGCTCAGGACGGTGTCGATGGTTTTTGCTCCGCGGACCACTCGTACAACTATTTTCCGTCCTGCAATACAGTTTGTGCGAAAGTTAGCGTTCTAGGTAATTGAGGTAGCAAGGTCATTAGCAAATGCAGTTAGAAACACATGTTAGGCACTTTCCTAAACAATCAAAGAACAATTGTTTATATAACTTTAACAACTGTACACTGATACTTACCTTTGGAATGCATGTTAACCGCTGCGTTGAATATCTTAACTCCAGTTGCAGGTATCGTCTAGAGCAGCACAAATGATCAGGCGTCAAAAACACCTGGTATGTGGGATTTTCGTACCGACTGCGTGCAGTAGTCCATACACGAACTGGTTATGACAAAGTCTTCCGCTTCCGGTGGAATAGTCATGGGGTCTAAAAAAGATACGGTTTCTGTACATTACAGTTGTATTCCATAACTGGATACATTCATGTAAATACGCACAGTCATTCTGCAGCAATCCGGTTGGCAATATGCCGGCATGATATGTTCGCAGCTGATTGGAAATGGACAAAAGGAGTGCGGAATTATCGGTAAAATCTGGATTAAATGATAAAAATATTTAATGGCTTCGTAACACAACAGCAATCATAGAGTAATAAACAATATTTTCAAGCTATAAAATGATCGTTTTCGCCAACTGCATAGATCTCATCGAGAAATCCGTCAATTCATTTACAATAAAACCTGGTATTCCTTTAAAAAATTTTTGTAATTGATAAAGTAGTTCACTAACTCCTGTTTGATACCTTTGTTATTTTGGAAGCGTGTCTGAATGTGTTGTAAGTATTTCAAACAGTGTGTAAGTTAGCCGACGAAGATCAACAGAAAACTATTCGTACAACTCAATAAAGAGACAAAAATTTAATCGTCATTTCTTGCCTGCTTTACGGTTGTTATCGTAATGCACCTGGACCAGTACATATCGTCCACTGTTTTCCTTTGTCAGCAAAATGCCTTTGTCGTTTGGATAGAGATATTCCTACTCAAACGGTGTAGAATATACAATTGCTATCAGGTAAACATTTTTACGGAGCAGTTCCTTACGCCGTTGCCGTTGAACCAGACGGCTATCATTTTGCGGCAATACTGATTTTTGACCGCCTTTTCTGGTTCTGTCATTCCCAAGTTTCCACAATCAAAATCTCTCGGTATGAAACCATCGTTCACGTGTTCATCGCACAAGTAGATGGAAATTTGTTGGACGAAGGGTTCATTTCCTGGTTTGATCTGGGGTCGGATCTATAAGAGCCAAGAAAACTTTGCAAACTGCGTATAAAGACAGTCGCGCAACATGCAGTTATCTGACAAATATACAAGTTCAGAAATTACTTTCGAAAACTAGGTAAAGCAAGCAGGCTTTGAAACATTTTAAGTTTTAAGAAACATCAGAAACATTAGCCGCTTTTTAAGTTTTGGGACAAGGACTGCACTTACCGCTGTAATATGCAGATCAGAGTCTATTGCCGGCAATTTTGCCATACTGCACTGGTACGAAGAAACCGTCGTGTTGTTGATTGTAACCTGCAAAAATAGGAACATATTTTTCAGATAAATTTTATCGTACTTTATGTAATGGATTTTATAAGAAGCTGACCTACATAAAATAGGCAGCAAAACCCGCTAAAGTAGTATCAGCTAGCTCGTTCTGCGTATTACTGTTATTCACAGCTCAATATTACAATCATACATTATTCATTTTACATAAAAATACTTGCTAATCTAGAACTGAAATAATAAACCTATCAAATGAAACGATGTCCTAATTGAATCATGTTGCTAGTCAGAAGATTTCCTGACTTGACGAATCAGAATGCATGTTTGGGATTTATGGAACGTATACTGTACGTGTACGGATTACCAGTATCGTACCCTTATAAGTACTGTATGCTATAGATATCAGCTCTGATCATAAGTGTATAAGAAACACACCCTCTAATCAGCGTATGTTAATGCAGGTTTCAGAAAAGTATTATATGTGTTCATATATCGGTGATCTAGCTGAAACCGCCACACAAGTACAGCACGTGACCTTTACCGGGTCCATTCCAATCCGCATCTCGCCCCATTTATTGCCATCCATCACCGAACTGCGCACTTCA
>JAQGAU010001653.1:0-18223 GCA_034698045.1 Paramacrobiotus richtersi | reverse complement strand
AACCATCCCACTGTTTTTGCCAACAGCTTGTTGAGTTTCGTTGTTGCTTCGTCGCTCGTTTTCCCAATACAGTAAACAATGGTATCATCAGCAAAGCATTCCAAAAAACCCAGGCTGTCAATCTCTGGTAAATTTAACAGGCTGTTGATATATAGAGTGAAAAGGACTGGGCCAAGTACTGTGCCCTGAGGCACTCCGGACTGAATAGGCAGTACACTGGACGTTTGTCCGTTGAATGACACTTGCTGCGTCCGTTGACGCAGATACGAGTAAAACCATTCGAATTCTTTTCCGTCAGCTCCAATGCAGCGTAGCACGCGCAGAAGACGGGCATCGTCCACGCTGTCAAAGGCCTTTTTCAAGTCGAGAAATGCTGCTGCTACAACATTTCCGCCATCCATCGCTTTCTTCCAGGACTCGGTTACCTTCAGCAGTAGGGTCTCGCACGAGTGGCCATTTCTGAATCCTGACTGGCGGTGTGACAAGATGTTATGCAGTTTCAGATGTCGGACGAGCTGCTTCTGCTTGCTCCCAGCGTTTCACCCTTTACTACGCCTTTGTACAACCGCCTACAGAATACTGTTCGTCGGTCTGGTCGTCGGCGTCTTTGGGAGAGCGGGATAAACTGATGAAACGCCAAGACGCAGCTTTACGAACCATCACCGAATACAGATACGGGTAACACCGCAACTGTACGGCCTACTGGCAATCGTTCCAGTTTTCCACCGATGACGACAGAAAGATGCAGCGTGGCTTTTCAAGATCTGGATCCGGAAAGATTTTCCGATTCCATCGTACATACCTGATTCCGTTCAAGGACATCAACCAACGTTACGACTTACGGCGGAAGCAGTGCATCGACGCCAACGTCAAGCGAAGTATCGGAAAGACAACGTTAGCGGCTCGTGTTAAAGATTTGTTCACGGACATAATGAGGTGCAGCGAAAATCTGTTGCAGTGTGGCTGGGTTAAAGGGTTTCTCTGTTGGAATCTAGAAGCTTACTGTGACACTTTGTTTTTGTTTAAACCTGTCTGCTTATTTTTTTTTGTACGCTTTTGTCTACGCTGACCGCCACGAGATGGTTTGTCTGCTCGAAGGAAACAAATAAATGGGTTCTGTTGATTCGATTAACGAGATGGATGATGTGTTCTTGTTGTTTGACGTTTAATAGTGTATTGATGGATCTGACATTGTGAGCGGCAGAACCGCTGGCAGGAACAAATTAAAGAACTTACTCACAACTTGTTCTGGGTACTAGTCTTTTTTGCATAATTAACACGTTCAGTCGCTGTGTTAAGAAAAGCCCTTACCACTGTCGGATATACTCGAGATTCTGTTTCCATGTACTGACACGGTAAGCAAAGCAAATCGACGTGAAGCTGTTGATTGCTGACGCTTGCAAAGTATTAGCTTTATGTAATTTTTGGGAGAATAGTAAGCGATTCCATTTCAATCCATCCAGCGGACTCGATATATTCGAAAGGAACTGAGAGTTTTGTTTCCAGATGGACTAACCTCATCTATTATTTGTGCTCCAAGTCCAGGGTAAGTTTGCCGTGGATGACGTTTCCGGGTAGATAATCATATTGTTAATCAACCTACAGCGGCCAGCACGCCTTGTGCTAGTGACCCTTATTTTATTTGCAGTGATGACGAACCTGTTCGATTTCATACAGGAAATGGTTGATGCGGCTGGCGACGACGTTGTTGTTAAGTTTACAGCCAGGACTGGTTCAGACAGTGGAATACGATTAATATGCACAGTTTGGTAAGGAGGGTATTTATAGCATTACCGCAGACATCGTTCTGAACCTGAAGGTGCTGTGAAGTGTGTCCTGTGGATTCGGTTCTTTCCTGACCGGAGCGATGGTCCTCTGTAATCAGCGAAAGAACAGTTGTTGATGTCCGTGTATCTGTCTCCATTGCTGCGCAACATCCGGCCCTACGGTACTTAGGAAACAATGTGTGTCGGTGTGTAAGAGTTGCACCGAATATGTGGCGACCACGGCAGTCGTTATCTTTGTTGTCTGTTCACTCTGTTGTGACCTCGGTGGTATTTTGAAAACTGATGTGGCAGCACCGTGCTGCCAAAAAGCAATCAGAACAATTGACGAGTGTGGCCGTCGTCTGACTTCCGTAATATGTCTATTTCGTATAAAGATTGTGTCAGTCTTGGCTCTGTATACTTAAGTAGTTCTGTTCTGTTCTGTCAGCGTTCCAGATCGCAGTACTATGGGGGAGTTGACGTTCATTGTTCAATGCGAGCTACCCTGTGGGTCAACGGAAACACGAAAACATGGTGAGAGTGCGCTGTTCGTCAGTGTCTGCGGTTCGGAGGTCGGCATTTCTGATTTCTGCTGTGCCGAGCTGCGGGTAGGTTGCTCCGTCGACATTTCGTATCCGGGGGTGTGATAATGACGGTCATTTCTTCTGCTTGCAAAACCTTCTTTACATGTCGAACCTACCATGGAGCTCTTCTTCATTCATTTGAACTGTCTTCTGTTCTATTGAACTCTGTGACACTGATGTCCAATGCGATATTCCATCACTCTATGCATTTACGCACTTTTGTTGTCAAATTTTGTCTTACACCAAGAGGGCACACTGTCCCGTTGTAGCAAGACAATAAATCAAACATTAAGTAACAAATAAGCATTTGCGGCGCGAGGGTGGGGGATGTGTTCGCGCGAAAAAAACGCACGCCCGGTGACCAGGTTTGGCGAAATTTTTTGAGAAACTGACGCAAAAAGTTTCGGCTAGGTAATTACCTCATAATCGTACTCATAACCATAATCATACTCATAACCATAATCATACTCATAATCATATTCATAACCATAATAATTTTTCATTACGTTTCCGCTACATGCTAGATGCCGGCCATCGACGGTACTCATGTTAAGAGAAGCGAACGCATCAACATTTCTAAACGGCGTATTTCACAAGCTGAGACAGGATATGACCGCAAATCCCATAAAAACGCGTATACAAGATTAAACAGTACGAAATTCATATTCGTTAATCGTTAATGTAACAAACTGACGTCCTTCTGCTGAGTAAATTACCAAAATTCGCAGATAGTGATCCGAGCAAACATATGTACCAAAAAATATGCTGTAAATGAAAGCCGTACACAAACCGCTGTTAAACGCTCTCATTCTGGTCGCGGTACTTTTAGTTCAATTTATCCATTTAACTCATTACGCGCCTTAAACGAAGCGATTTCTTCGGCTTCTTCATCCGAAAAGATAATCTTTTTGTCCAGGACGGTAAGTGCAGGACGAAATTTTGGGTGGCGCATTCTAATGCATGTTACCCGCATGCAGTATCGACGCAGTTTAGCCTCCGGCGTGATGACCTTCCCATGTGTTCCTTTCATATAGTCGAACTCCTCACGGGTTACCAGTAATGCAGACTCGGTTCGGTTCTTTAGAATTGTCTTGCATCCCGGACAACAACAGAGCGCTCTAATGTTTGGCTCCTTTGTGATCGTAAAGCGGCTTGAGCCGCTGTGCCAGGGTTTCGATCCAACGCATCCACAACTGCACCTCTCTAGAATCAGCAAGGGACCGTTGCAATATATGACTGACATATTTCAGTATAAAATTTGTCATTTAGTTGACGACGCATAGATTACCTGGAGTGGCTGTTGTGTTGCTAACAAAATCCGGATCTCAACTGCGCGGGAAAGAATATATACGGGCACGTATAAGAAACACACACCATTGCTCGCTTGCCTAGTTAAGCAAGTACCAGAAACCCGAAACCGCAGTGCAGATTTGTATTGCGCTTTATTTCGCTCTTCTTGTTTATGCTGTCGTTTGTGTTGAGTGTGCAATGTATCAGAATATTAATTCGGTTTCAGAAAACCCATAGCATTAAATCTCAATGTACAAACAGCACTTACCGCAATGCCGGTAGTATGTAATGAAAGCGGAATGAAACTTCATTATGATTATGATTATGGTTATGATTATGATTATGATTATGAATATGATTATGATTATGGTTATGATTATGATTATGATTATGAGGTAACTACCTAGCCAAAAGTTTCATCTGTCAGCGGGCAAAACAGGGATCGTTTGCGCTTGCTGGCGGGCAGGGTCTACGCCCTGCCCCGCTTTGGCCGGACCTCGCGCCGCCTCGAAACATACGTACCCTTCCCATGACATTGAGTTTCTTTATTGAATGCTACATGGTTGATCACATTCTTTGCCATCCTGCAGATTCCTGCTAAGCAACGTTTTTATTACGCATTGCCTACCTTCTGCTGCGAAAGAACAAATTACGGAACATTCGTATCACGTATTATTCTGAAAACCTTTTCTGGGGTTGAATCTCGTGTTGATTGACTTTGTTCCTCTTTTTGTGACCAGACTGACAGTGCCATTGGGTTTGTCTGCTCAGTAATAAAAGAAACAAGCAAACAACAAACCAAAAGCACAGCTGTTGCCAGCCGAATCGTCGCTGCTAGCCTGCGACCAGTCGCTTTCTGCTTTGTGAACCTGTTTTGATCGCTCCTTCGGATTTGGCTGCAGCCATAGGCGGTGCATTAACCATTCAGTTCGTAGCTTTATTGCTTGCTGATGGCTAGTCGCTTCGTGTTTATGAATTTCTCGTGCAAAATAACCAACTCCGCAGCCAATCAAGAGTAGTTTGTAATAAATTGGGGTTCCTCCACTGTCTTCAGGATGTACACAGCAAATTGCAGTGTACAAGCTTTCGTTCGCCTTCGCCACATTTCTGTTAAACTGTCATATTATGCCAACTTTTTTGTGTAAATCTCTCTGGCCGTATGGTTGGTTGTTTCGATCATTGATCCTATTACAGTACTCCAATTGTATCCGGTTCGGATGGCTCTGAACGCCACACAAAATGACAGCTTTAACCCTGCATGTGACTGGACGATGTCGAGAAACGGTTCTTACACTATGCTTCACCATGTGGACGAGATCCTCACTCCGATCTGGGTTGTACTGTGCACGATGGGAAACGGACTGAACATTTTGCTGCTGTGGAAACGCACAACGTACCAAGGGACGTTTCTTCTGTCGATGGCAGTGTTCAATATTGCAGCCATGTGAGTACAGCGTACATATATCAGATACTTCGACCGCAGTGTTGGTTAGTATGGCCGGCCAGAGGCAACGCAGCTTTACCCGGAGCCACGCCGTAGTAAGGCAATGAGATCCCTGTGCCTACGTGTTTCCCGTACAGAACCTGTGAAGTATGTGGAATTATTGTAATAATTATTAATAATACAGCTAGTAAACACTGGCCAGTTCGTCATGGACTGAACTGGCGCTAGCAGTCGATGTCATAACAACATCGCTAAGGGACAATTAGATAAAAGGAATAAATGACCTTGTAGTGGTCATCTCGTGATATTCAAGTACACCACAGAACCACAATCTCGACGGTATGGCGCCTAGATTTTACGCTCTATGCAATAAGAGGTCAAGTTCGCTGACTGGGCTGACATCAAAGTTTGCATCAAGACTACGCAGTAGTGCGAGGTTTTTGTTGTTTCTGCCACATCGCATATACGTTGTCTTGTTTCTACCACCCCGTGCTACTGTTACCTTAAGGAGCTTTGCGGAGAGCTAGAAACAAGATAACGTATAATCGATGTGGCAGAAACAACAAAAATCTCGAAGTACAGATATCGTGCTTCGAAACTTCGAAAGCAGTTCAGCGTTTTGTTTCCAGGTGGACTAACCTCATATATTATTTGTGCACTTGGTCCAAGGTAAGTCTGTCGTGCATGACGATTCCAGTTAGATAATTAGGTTATTAATCGGAATTACTTAAGTCAAGTCGCAAAACATTAGACAAAGATCATGTTCCACTAGTGGTACCGGTTCACTTCGACTGTTTTCTTTAGAATGCAACGGCAAAGCGATACTCGTTCGTTCCTGCGACGCTTAGTGAAATCGGCCTACTTTCTTCGGACTGGTAAGTTTGTCGTATTTTTACCGCTTTTTTCGAAAATCTGTCAACCTGAACTGGGAACGTCGCAAATGCGTCCATCCCGTATTCTGCCGGAAATCTTCTTAATTATGATGTAGGGCACTGGTGGCACTAAATGTGGCGCAGCTCTTCGGTTTACGATATCCGTTCGAAAGTCGAAGAATTTTTCTACAACTGAGAGCACGGATTGTAATGGCCACCATTGTTCTGTTGGCAGCGATGGTGAACCTTTTCAATTTCATAGCGGGAATTGCTGATGTGGCTGGCGCAGACGGGTTTATCACACTTTACGCGTGGTTCAGACAGTGGAATGCGGTTCATTTTCGCGGCCTGGTAAGAATGGTAACTACGACCCTACCGCAGATGTCGCGCGATACTTATAATTCAAATTGTTTATTTGGGCAAAAGCCGCCGACACAAAAACAAGTGTGAAAGCACATACAGAGACTACTACAAGGTAAAATGTCAAATGTCAAAGGAACAACCAGCATCATGACGTCGATTAGTATCTCTACGAGAAACAGACGGCAGAGTGCCCAAAACAGCAGCAGCATTACCTTTAACTTATAGTTCAGCATCCTATTATACTTTATGACTTTGCCTTATTGGTTTGTTAGTTGATTTCATTGGCGTACCTTCTTAGTTTTAGCGTATTAGTTTCCTTGCTTTGTTTCTTGGTTTCTTCTTGGGTTTTTCTTGGTTTTTTTCTTAGTATCTTGTTGGTTTCTCTTGGTGAGCTTCTTCTTGGTTTCTTCTCAGCTTCTGCATGGTTTACTATTTTGATTTTCGTAGTTTAGATATTTGGGTTTTGTTTCTTAGTTGACCTTCTCAGCTTATCAGTTTCGGTTTTTAGCTAGCTTCTTTGTTTGCTTCGTGACGTAGGCTTCTCACTACACTCTCACAACGTGTGTAATTAAGTGAACAATAGAGGGCGTGCGGGTGCGCTTGTAACGCATCCGGACACGGAGCGTAACGACAGACAAGGTGCACGTTTTAACGTGTATGTGCCTGCGATTACGTGTCTGTACGCCAAGCACGTGCGTCAACATGCGCAACAGACATATGCATGGGGCAGTCTTACAGACTGGCGTGCACTGTTCACATTAGCTTTTAAAAGAGAAATATGTGCCATTTTTCTTGGCTTTTCGGATGGCTCGGCATTTACGATACTGTAGCAACTTTTCCATTATTTATTCTTTTTAATGATGATTGCTGCCCATGCAGAATGTAACACTTCAGCCACCGCACGTTATCCCTTTCTCTTTAAGTGAAATTTGCTAGCATTATTTCGTACAACAATTCAATTGTAAGTAACATTAAGTAACAGCACAGCATTCCCGCACCACGTAAGATGCAAAAAACCACCACAAAAACTCCACAGTTTAAAAACGAGGAGTAAATGCTGGGTAGCCAGCACTGGCGGGAATCCGCAAATCTGCGAAAGGGTAAATGCGGTCAAATTTATCCAGCATCAAAACAAATCGAAACAAACACTAATTATTTTTATCCGTAGATTTAGTTCATTACATCCGCCAAATAAGTTTAAAACAAATTGGTACAACTGAAAGCAAGAGTACGAATGGTGGATAGCCAGCGCTTGCGGGAACCCGCTGTCAAATAAAACTGCCTATTTAATCGAGCATTATTTTTTGTGACGCAATCAGCCTAGTAAATTAACAACAAAGCAAAAGAAAACTGCAAACATTTGCATCTAACTTCCACATTATTTCACCCAGAAAAAGAGCAATATCTTCTCCGGAAAAAAACGAACAACTTGGTAAATTATTTACCTTACTGGGAAATCTAAAACTGGTCCCGCTGGGTAGCCAGCATCCGCGGGAACCCGCCGAAATTTCGAAAATGTTCGAATGTTCCATCCTAAAACAGGAAGCGCTCTATTTTACAAAAAACTTCGGCATGCGTATGTACAATCCGCATCCACAACTAAAGAATTTTATAAATAATCAGTAATAAATAAAACACATGTTCAGCCGAGAATAAATCACTTTATAAATGGCACAAGAAAATCTGTTTCGAAGTAACGTGCAACTTACCTCAATAAAGACCATTTGTTGGATTTTAAGTAAAAGCTTAGAACAACGGCAAAATGGTCTGCACAAATCCCACGTGGATGATTCCATTCCGTTCCCATTCACGGAGGATGGCTGGGTTCCCTGCTGTTTGCGACGCTTGAATCCTTGATGATATGGGCAGGTGCATAATCATGGGAATAGAAAATTTGAGATCAATTTTAAAAAACCATGGTCAACGAAAGAATGCCAAATAACTAAACTGGAAACGATTTTCGTAACTGGGTTTCCACAGCGTATTGCGGTGTGTTTTCGATTCTCGTAGACTTAGCATTGCCATAGACTTCTATGCTATGGCTTGGAAATTTCCCATTGGCTGCAGTCACTCTCGATCTAACTTTAATTAGCTGCCGACCAATCATAATTCTTGGTTGGCGATGTAGGCGATGTATGTCTGTCGTTTCGGGCGGCGTTAACTGCCTTACACGAAACGCCTCTTTCTGTCGTGGGATTTGTTCACGCCCAGCGACAGATTTCAGTGAAAAAGACACGGACAAGGAATTTTGGCAGTTTTACACCGTGTATGTCTGTCAACAACCTTGTCCGAATGCGCCATAACGGCAATCGCACTTGCTACAATATGCATGTCAAAACCAAACTTACTTGGTCTGGTGAGTTTTAAAAATTATTGGCCCGTTGATTTACCACTTTAACATGGCCGCGGATGGCTGGCCCGCCGAAACGTCTTTACTGGTAGGAAAGCAATAGGAAATTCTGTGTGTGAGAGGCACTGAGAGCTAAAAATATTTAACGAAATCAAAGCCATACAATTTCATAGGAATTTTCTGTTCGTGTTCATCAGGCGTGACCATTGCATTCAATCCGGTTAGCCGAGCCATGGCAACACTTCTGCTAACTTCCGATAAGTTCAACGTGGGCATGTTTCACGATTTCAGAACATATTTACTTGAGAAATAGTGAAAATTCGATTAATTTTAACCTACGGTAAGACAGTGGCTGTCTCTAAATCAGCCCCAAATACGTTTACCAGTGTCTCACTCACAGGAAGATGTTCTATCGCACACTTCAAGCGGAACGAAGCCAGCACTTTCACTTTTCAATGTTTTTTTTGTGATCCAAAGCTAGCTGGACAAGCGAAGATAAGAGTCTGGCAGTTGATTTATGACAGGGCAATAACAAATTTCTAGATCATGTTGGTGACTAGAAGTCTAGAGCAGTCAGAAAAATAGATGGTGGAATAGTTGATGTTGAATAGTCGCACAATGAGTGCGCCTTGTCCGGCTTAGCATAAGCACATCAGCAAGCAGTCTAGATAATTCTCCTATGATATTGATCTCTTTACAGACTGCTACATGGGTGATCACATTCTTTGCCATTATGCTAAGCAACGCTTTTATTATTGCCTGTCTTCTGCTGCGAAGGAATAAATCACGAAACGTTCGCATCACGGCAAAAGGTCGCATACTGGCTTTCTTCCACCACTGCCGATACTACGATACTGATCACAATCAAGGAGCCACTCAAAGCGTCGATTGCCCTCGAACCCACGGAAAAAAGTCACAGGAAGACGCTGCAGTCCGCCTGCTGATAGCGACTAGTTGCCTGAATTTGTTCCTGAAGTCTCCAAATATAATGTTTTTTATTTGTGACGGTCTCTGCGCCTACCGCATACCCGATGAATGGTTTATACCCTTCGAGACAGTAGAGCTTCATTGTTTTTGGGCTAATTATGCGCTGAGTTTTTATGTTTACTGCTTTGTTAAACCGACGTACGGCAAGAGGGCACTGCAGATCATCACATGCGGGAAATGGACAGCATCGCATGCTGCATTGTCACTGCAGCTGACGGACACCAGTGTGACGAACCCGCACGGGTCCGTCGACGGAATCTACGGTGAACGTGGACGACAGCAGGCCGATCTATATGGCCTCTGTCGTGGACCGAAACAACACAAAACACACCAGGCAATAAAGTACTCTTTATTGCCACAAAACACTCTCTGGAGGAACTCTAGAGGGAAAAACAGGGAAGAGCCAGAAACAATGTGGTGCACGTCGCCACTCTAATCTAACACTGATGCGGAATCTAGCGAGCCACGCTGGAACTGCATCCGCAAACCATACAGCGGTGGTGCACAGCCGGGCATCCACGCTGCAGCGCGTACACAGCGCCATCTGCAGCAGCCACCTGAACGGCGTCCACGGCGGGCAGCACACGAAATGCCGTCACCTGGCGGATGGCATATCGTCACACCAGTCATTTATCGCGATCAACGACAACAACTCGAAAGAGAGCTCGTTCTGAAGAGGCAGTGCACAGTTCAGCTGAAAGCAATCTTTAGATGCCAGTCGTATATCGTCAGATTTAACAAATATGGGCTTTCATTTTTATTTTTCTTAAACTGCGTCGAACTTTGTTACTTAATCAATACAGCTTCGCTGAACGCCAAAAGATCCAATAAAACACTTGTCCCAGTTAGCGCGGAACAGGGCCGTTGCGGAAATCAGCTGCACGTTACCATGCTGAATTTCCATAAAATCAACATCTGAAACAATAAGCTGGTCGAGCGGCTCTCGTCAGTCCGAAGCCGCTCGCTAGTAATTAAGAGAACAATGACATTGTTTACTCTATATATAGATATAGAAACAATGCACTATTGTTCTCTTAATTACTAGCGAGTGGCCTCGGTCAGTCCTAACAAAAAATTTCTTTCCAATCTGTTTCAACAGCTTACCGCCGCTTCACGGCATGTACCAAAAAATGTTCGAACTGCGATGGAAAACTGGAGGTTTCGAATATTTGCGCAGTGCACTGAACTGCAACAATAACAACAAACAACTGTATTTCCTTAGACTTTTCTATCAGTTGCGTGGACTACACAATAAATTACACAAAAACAATAACACTATTTAATTCAGTGACTATTGACGGGCATGCGGGAAGTGGACTGCCTCGCGGACTGTAGTGTCAATGAAGCGGACCGACATTGCGCATTTATCGCCATTAACTCCAAGAACTCGGGAAAGAGCTCGGCCTGGACAGTCAATGCACAGTTCAGTTGAAAGCCATCTCTACATAGACGGCATTCGTATTTCGTCAGATTGAACAAATGTGGCTTTTCATGTGATCCTTCGTCATGTGATGTGTCCTTTTCATGTGATTCGCTCAGAAATTCTTGCGCTTGTAATTCATGCACAAAGAAAATATTGTTAGTCACGAATGATAACAGTTACTTTTAAGTACAATGAATATGTATCTTACACAGACGCGCGGTGTCTTCTGCACCAAACTGATCTTCACCCCCAATGCTGGCATATCCCGGAACAACCCGGGTTGACAAGGACCATGGTAAGTGTCGTCATCAAGCATTGCTCATAGTTTAGATGTAGCCGTCAAAACCTTCTTTCTGAAGCACAAATTCGACCTGATCAGCCCAAAAAAGACTTCGTGGACCAGATTATGCAGCCGTGAGTCAGGCAGCGTGGACGTCTACTATCGTCATGAAGACACGGCTTTCGACCCGCGCGCATACCTGGCCAACACCACGGTCAAACGCCACATCCAAAGCCACGACCAACGCCGTCGCCTACATCATCCTTGGGCGCCGCTTTGATTCTGACCATCAGGGGTAGCGCCGTTTTAACGCTGCGTTGCCCTCTTCAAAGGTAAAGCTAGATTCTCGATAATTCGTAAAAAAGTGGCGGAAATCAGACGTAAGAAGCTGATCAAATATTTTTGTGTTCTCGAGTATTACTGTTCTCAGCCTGTAACATTTACAGAAAAGCGTCTACCGTTAGCATTTACAGCACACAATCTGCATTTGGCAATGAATTCCGAAGTAATCCGTATGTAATACTTGCTATTCTCCAACTATTTTTCCGAACAAACATCCGGAGCGCTTCGTCGTTGGGGGTCTGTTGCGCTTGCCCGGACATTTCATGGCCTGCGTGCGCCTGCACGCATGGGGTAGCGCGTGGTCCGGCACAACTGTTCCTGATGACGGCCAACTTACTGCAGGGCATTTGCGTGCAGTATCCCGCCGACGACGATCTGCACTCACCTGAACTAGTGATCGGCCACGTGAAGTACATATTAGCTAGCTTCACCATAAGATTCTTTTGGAAAGGATTATGTTGATTGTTGAAAATGTGGGCTGAACTCTGCCGACCAATCAGAAAATCAGCTGAAATCGAAAATGCGTTGGGCACTTTAAGAAATACGAAACTGATGGAAAACTGTGGGTTCTACTGTATGCTGTTCTCAGCGTAGAAAGCAGTTCTGATCATAATCGAATACTGAGTCGCGAGGTACGTAGTATGGATTGTTTGGATTATGTGGCGTGGCTGATTATTCTGATTATTTGGCTGTGGCCAGTCAGCGCGGGGCTGACGTCACAAGGCGGAATAATCGAAATTCGAATAATCAACATAATCAGACGAACAATCCTTATGGTGAAACTAGCTATTATGCTTGTTTAACAACCAGTGTGCACCGAGTGTCCGAATCGGTTTGTAGGTTTCTTGACACAGTTACAGTGATTTTGCTGTTGTGAAGTGTGCATACTCTAATTATTAAAACGTGCGGGAAGGTTTACTATAAAGGAGTTCTGTAGGTGAGCGGCCGTGAGCCTGCTGAAGATCAGAAAAGCTTTCGAAGTTCGGAGAACTGGAGCTCGCGAGTACTCGCATAATGCACTAGAGTGTATATGACAGATACACGAGAACCTGGAATAACGGTGACATCACTAATATGCCTGATAACAGTGTTTCCAAAAGAGTGGGCTGCAGACAGTTGATATTCTGGGTTGAAGACCAGAATAGTCAATGCTTATATGATCATACGACAGTGCACACCACGTTACCCCGGCGCTGACTCGCTACGCAGCCTAAGCTCTCACATAGTCAAAATAAGGAGAACATACAAACTATAGTACTGTTTATTCTTTATTCTTCTTCTTAAGCAGACAACCCGTGTACACAGGACTTGTTGCTTAATTTATTAGCAATTTGGCACGTTGTGCATACAAACAAAATTAATAAAGACGATAGTAGTTTCAACTTTCAACCATGTTATTATTGACGCGTGCAACGTACAAACCTAGAATCGGAGCTGTTGCCTCGCGGCCAGTCGTTTTCTCATTTTTTAACCTCTTTAGCTCGCTGATTCGGCTTTCGCTGCAGTAGTACAAAGGCGGTGAATTAACCGACTAATATAGTACTTATGTGCTTGCTGCCGGCAGGTCTCTCGTGCTTATGACTTATCTTGCACAATAACCAATACCGCAGCCTATCAAGAGTTTTCTGTAATGAAGAATTCTCGGCTCCGAAGCTGTGTCCATGATGTCCACAACAGTCGGCAAATAAGCTTCCGTTCACACTTCTTTCGTACTGTCAGTATGAGGAAATCTTTGACTGACTGTATATTGTGACTGGTGCAATTATTAATAATATTTATTATTCAGTTGGTATTACTGATTCCATTACGTACTACCTTGGTATCCGGGTCGTCCGCATGGCTTCGTCTTCGCAAAATGAAAGCTTTCAAGTGGGCTGTGACTGGACGATGTCGAGAAACGTTTCTTACACTACGCGTCACCACGTGGACCAGATCCTCGATCCGATTTGGGTCGTGCTGTGCACGATGGGAAACGGAATGAATATCATGCTGCTGTGGAAACGCACAACTTACCAAGGGACGTTTCTTCTGTCGATAGCAGTGTGCAATATTGCAGCCATGTGAGTATACAACTTACATATATCAGGTACCGTCCAGCACCACAGTGTTAGGGACTACGGCGAGCCTACAGTAATGCATCACAATTTTACCTGCGGCAATAATGGCATGAATGTCCTACAGAAGTGCAAACGTGTTTCGCGTACAGGTGTGGCCGGTAAAACCGTTCGGACGCTAGAACGGAGAAAAATTGGTAACTGGCAGCAGTTGATTTTATTTAGGCCGTTTTACGTCCTTCCAGCAGAAAAAAATTTCTTGTTTAAAATAAAAGACGGTCAGGCATTGTTACGCAACGTAAAACTCACGTAAGAGGTTAGTACGGCATAAGTTTTCGGCTGTCACTGACTGCCTACGGATTACGGATTATGGGTCGAGATGGCCTTCAGATTCGTCTCCCTACTAGCTAGAGCACACGGAACCATGGGGAACCAATTTTTTGAGTGGGTAAAATTTACGTCCGACAAAATTCTTCTCCGACCGGTTTTATCGGTCGGAGGTTGTGAACCGGTTTTACCGGTTCACAGAAAAAAGTGTCCACCGGACGGTTATATAAACTTTCGGCGGATGGGCTCGGTTGGGACGGTCAGCCAGTTGGGGTGTGGGAAGTTTGCCAGGGTGGTATGCGGTTGGTGGGAAATGCAAGTGAACGGAGCTGGCAGCAGACTAACTGCAGTCTACAGTGATGTGGTGAGAGAAGGAAATTTTAAGACTTGTAAGTTTCATGTGCTGCGCTGACTGTTTTGCGTGTGCACGGTTTGAACTTGGAATTCGTAAACCAGCGTCCAGCCCTTGCTCTTGATAGACAAAAGAGCGATATACATGAGCACGAAAATGAATCGTGCGCACATATCCGGCGGTTAGATAATGATTAGCGACGGGAAACACTGCAACCCACACGACCGACATCGCTGACTTGGATGAAATTCAAGGCTTCGTGATCGGGTTTATACTTTACAGAGTATTGTCATTTGGAGCTTCGAAAGTAACCTAGTTTTGTTTCCAGATGGGGTCGCCTCATAGCTTATTTATGCACCTGGTCGAAGGTGAGTCTACCCTGGATACCTGGTCCGGATAGATACTCAGGTTGATCATCAGACGTATTTCTGTTTAGAAGCTTCATGTTCAGAAATATGCAGATAAGCACTGCTGTAGACAAAAATCTCGTTTGGTATGTAATTCAGGCCTATTGCCTTTTAGAATAGAGTGGCAGTACAATACTCCTTCGTTCCTTCGTCTTTTTGCGAAATCAGCCTGCTATCTTCGGATTGGTAAGTCTTTCATACTTTTACAGTTTCTCCCGTGCAAACTCATGTATCCATTATTGGGAACGTTGCAAATGGCTAGCCCCTATCCCATCGGAAATCCTCTAACTTATATTGTAGGGCACTGTTGGCACTGAATGTGGCGCAACTATTTGGTTTACGATATCCGTTTGAAAGTCAAAGAATTTTTCGACAGTTGCAAGCACGCATTGTGATGACGATTCTTTTCTTGTTGGCAATGATAACGGAAATTTTTCCGTTTCTGTATGGGATGATCGATGCGGCGTCTGACGATGTTATTATTCGGTTTCACAACCAGAGCTGGTTCAGGCAATGGATGGCAATTAACTGGCACGCTGGGGTAAGCAGCCATGCATGTGGTCTTTGCACAGTATTATAGCGTATTTTTATGTCTCTTGCGGTATCGCCCTATACGGAGGGCAGCGATTATGCGTCCATAGGCATCAGCGAGCCAAAGACGGTTGTACCCTAAGAGCCATTTCGCAGGCCGAATTATCCTAGGCGTCGTGGAAAAGCCCGAAAAGGCACACGCCACTGAATGCGCGAGCGCTGATGCTGCCTTCCAACCAGAGATTAGAGCGTCACCCACCCAAGTCCAAACAGCCCTCGATGTAGCTGTCCTTGATGCCATCAGGTTGATGGGTCATTCGTTTTGTAGAAAGGTCTCTACAGCGTAGCTTTTTTGCAAGGTGCAGTACTGCTATGGAATTCGTTGTCAGCTACAGCTTGAGCTAATGACCTGCTATCGGTTACCCATTTTTCTCGCCTTTTGCGTAAGCTGTATAATGCCTAAACCATCTGGCCTGGCCGCCTTCCCTTAAACAAGAAACGTATTTTTCTGCTGGGAGGACCTAACCCGTGTAAAATGTAATGAAATGGAATTAGCCTAGTTCGCTTAACGATTGCGTCGTTACCGGCTTTGTATTCACAAGTACGCAATTACCATGCCGTTTCCATGACATTCAGTCCCGTTCCTTTACAGATTATTGCATGGATTTTCACCTTCTTTGCCATCATGCTGCTGAACGCTTTTATCGTTGCCTATCTTCTGTTGCGGAAGAAAAAATTACGTGACGTTCGCAACAGGGCAAAATCTCGCATTCTGGCATTCTTCCACCTTCCCCAAAACACCAATAGCGATCACAATACAAGAGCCACGCCAAGTGTCGGTTTTCCTCGATCCCACGGAAATAAGTCAGTGGAAGACGCTGCAATCCGCCTGCTGGTAGCCGCTAGTTGCATGAATTTGTTCCTTAAGTCTCCAAATATAATATTTTTCATTTGTGAGAATTTCTGCGCCTACCACGTACCCGATAAATGGTTTATACTGTTTAACGCTGTCGAGCTTCATTGTTATTGGGCCAATTATGCTATCAGTTTTTATATTTACTGCCTTGTTAATCCAGCTTACGGCAAGAGGGCATTGTACATCATCACATGCGGGAAATGGACTGCCTCGCGTACTGGACTGTCAACGCAGCTGACGGACACTGCCATGTATCACTATCAGCGACAACACCTCCAACGACAGCTTGCGCAGGACAACTCGTGCACAGTTCAGTTGTAAACAAGCTCTAAGCGGGGTATTTATAGCATCAGATCGAAAAAAATGTGGTTCGTTGTCAGCCTGTCTGATCAGGTCTGGAATCATTTTGTAGCATGTACAGTATACGTGTTAGCAACGGGACCTTTTGGTATTTTCTGAGTCATATCTCAGATGAAGTATGTGAAGTTATTTGACGAAAAAAGAATTTGCGGTCGGGCGTATGTACGATATATCACAATTGGACTGAAGGATTGTTGTGTTTAGGAATGTGGTCCCGGATAATGACGGATATGAAGAAGTGGGCATTGACCCAGTCTTTTTAGGCTGTTTCGCTTCGCTTTCGAGGTTACCCGATGCGAAAAATCACATCTTTGACAACTACTGCTAGATGTTAAAGGTTCAGGAGGCGAATAAGAAGAATAATCTCCTGAATTCACGGAATGCCACGGCGCCACAGACGCCGAATTATCACCGTAGCTAATATTGGAGTGACAGCTTGGGTACGTCGAACGCGATAGATTGGACTTACCGTTTGGAGACGGAGTCTAATTTGTAGCTGCCACCAAAGCTGACTGTCATAGCACCTAGAGCGATTTTCCACGGTCTCCTAGGATAATTACCCAAACCGCTGTATGATAGCAGTGTTAGTACCAAGGCAGCAGTTTCACAACTGAATTCACTCATACGTGATTTACAACAACCCGGGCCTTCCCGTGTTCGTTGTTTTTAACCTCTTTTGAGTTGTTTTAATCGTTCGGAATGGAATAGTTTCAAAAAGCGACTTTCTTGACGCAAAAATAGGTGATTTCTGAAAATGACCATACGAAACGAGAGTGGACGCCAGGGATCGTTTGAATGTGGGCTTTTTCGTTATCATATCACGACAGTACGTCACTGCCTACTGGATATTGTTTGATTTTTTGGATAATTTTTTTAAGTTTTCTGGTAGTGTTGGGGCGCAGTAACGTATAACCCAGATTTGAAGCTGTTAACTACTACCACGAGTCAGTGCTTCTTCCCTGCAGCCATTCGCTGTTTGGTTTTTGAACAGGTTTGTCCCGCTCCTTTGAGCTTTGCTGCAGCCATAAGGGTTGCAATAACCGAATAGTTTAGGTCGCAGCTTGTAATAAACTTATTAAGTACTTTCTGATTGCAATTAACTTACTAAGTGCTTGCTGCTGGCAAGTCTTCTCGTATTTATGACTTTTCGTGCACAGTAATCAACACCGCAGCCTATCAAGAGTTTTCTGAAATGAAGCACTTTCGGTTCCACCGCCATCTCCATCGTATAAGCGGCAAACATCAATTTGAAAGCTTTCGTTCATCACATTTCTGTTCAACTTCCATGAAAACTTGTGTGTTCAAATCTTTAGATGGCTTTATATTCTGATTCAGACTGATTGATTCCATCGATAACCTTTTTACTATCTTTTACTATTTTTATTAGTGTCGTTGACTCAAGTTCGAATGGCTTCGAACGCTACGCACAGCTTTTACTCGGAATGTGATTGGTCGAGAGCGAGAAATGTCTCATACGCTACGCGCGACCACGTGGACAAGATCCTCGATCCGATTTGGGTTGTCCTGTGCACAATAGGAAACGGTCTGAATATTTTGCTGTTGTGGAACCGTACA
>JAQGAU010001652.1:0-18234 GCA_034698045.1 Paramacrobiotus richtersi | reverse complement strand
CAGATATCACAAACGCATACTGATGGGTATGCACTATTACTGGCTGCAGCGTTGTCCGTGATAAGTTCGGGCCGAGTAACATTCGTGAAGGCTTGAGAAGGGCTAATGAACCTTTTCCGGTTCAAAAAACTGCAAAATTTTTCTTTACGGTGGTGGTAATATCTGCACTTCGTAACGTGTTTGTACAAGGCTTTTCTTCAACTGCACGATAATTGGCATTTATTTTTAAAATTTGTGTAGGAATATGATGATTCAGGATGTTGTTGCGTGTTGATAGATGATAATAGACGTGTCACACCATTCTACATGTAAATTGATGTAAATCTCCAGGTTGATATTATTATTGTTTTCCTCTGGCCCAGTATATATACAAATCCAGTGTCGGGTTGCACAAATCCTGAGCGTGCAGTTCTGCTGAACTAAGAAATTGTAGAGTAGGGCTAGGCAGACGTCTCAAAGCTTTTAATGTGGTTCATAGGGGAAGGAAATCAAAAAACAGCCCAAAGCGTCACATCCTATCTTAAGTTTGCAGCTCAACGAACGCCAGTGTCTTATAAAATTCGAGGTGATAAATATTTCACTGCCAATAGCATGGATAAGGTCTGAAAACGAGTTTTTTCTTTATTGGTAAACCCAGATGCCGTAGTAATATCTACATACAACAATACAATTGAATAAAAAATTTGTTCCCATCCGAGAGTGCTCGTAATCAAAACGAGTTTATCCTCTTTTTAATTATGAACATTTAGCAAGCTTTCGACTTTGTACATAAATCCCGTATTCCGTGTCTCCTTTCCGGAGCTGTGCGCTTTGTAGCGTGAGTTCGGCAACTGACGCCACAAAGCGCACACTCTTCTCAGCCAGTTCCGGATGCGCCATAAACACCTCCACTGTATCGGGTTCTAATTCGGCAACGGAATGAGAAATTTACACGGCGATCCCCGTGCGAGTCGCCCGCATGTTCTCAAATTGTCAACCGTACTCCTCTTGAATAATCTTGCTGTGCTAGTTACGGCAACATCGACCGTGCTCTCCCAGTCCGACACGAAGGCTTCATCCGGCAGTTCTGGCGGGTCCGGAGAGATGTTCAGCTTACTGCTCTGGAACGCCCCGGCCCCCGTTCCAAAAGTGCCACCGCATTGTAACCCGTAACAATGTTCCCAATCACGAGTCGCCCGGTTGGACAGCGGCTGATCGAATAGTTTGACATAATTGTTTACAGTAACCGGGCGGACTTGTCGTCCGAACAATGCGCGTTGCACACATCGCTTCAGAAGTAGTGTAAGTTGCGAGATCTTTTCTGACTGCCGCTGAAATACTATAAAAACTTTACTGCTTAAAGGATGACAATTCTTTTTTCTTCCTGATATAAACTAAACGAGCCGGCGTTCCCAGTTAGCATCTTGGGCCTGAAAGTTGTACTGTGCCGAGATTCGATATGTTGTATGACCATATATATGGTTACGGTCTTGTGTAGAAAATCAGCGGCATGTATAAACGGATAGCTTTACCGTGAGACGGTACACAGAATTCAGTGTCATAAGAAGACCCAATATCCCGGTGTTTTGCGTGGTACATAGTCCTACAGATGCGTACACGGTACATCATACTCCGGTTCGTGTACTATGTCTGGAGTGAAACAGTGGTTGCGAAATTTTGATCTGATATATTGCTGGAATTAGTAATAACAACTCAGTTTTACTGAACATGCATTTGAAGATCAGGGTCAGAATTTCTGTCAGGATTTTAGCGCTTGCGCTTAGGGTTCGAATTTAAGGGCCGGTCCGAGTCAGAAATTTAGCGCGGGCTGTTCTGCTTACGGTATGTAGTCAGATTCTGAAGCGTTGTAATGATTGTATGATAAGGGTGATTGTTGCAATTGATTTGGTTAGCTACCTGTAGTACTACTTACAAGTATAGTACAATGAATTAAAGTACACTGTACATATTGGCTGTTTTATTTGCGGATTATCGACATTACTACGTAGCTGCATGATCTGTTTGCCAACCGGAACGCTATCAGTTTTGTGCACCGTACAAAGCAAAAGAATGTATCTGAAGGTTACATAAGCTGTGTTCGTAATCGCCTTAAGTGCCAAGCTCAAAATTCACTCGTTTACAGTACTCGGCGGTCTGCTACAGTTCGTTATCGATCAGGAATCGAAAATTGTTATTGACCCAAACATTCTAGCAGAAAATTATCAATCAGATAAAATTTTGAGAGAAGCTAAAATCTGCGCGACGTGCGTTCAAAGCACCAAGCAACTTGTATTTTCCAGGTTTTTAAGCGATTGTCTGGTTTTCACGTAAGCCACCATGATGGTTGATACGTTTAGGATTTTCTTTGCGTTCTGCATGCTTGGTTTCCTATGTAAAAGGTTCTGAACTTGACAACCTAACGTGCGATGCAGCGTTTCAGAACATGCCGAATCAATCAGAAAATTATCCAGGGCCACAGTCCAAATTTCTGTGATTGTGGACCCGATCCTGAATCCAGTTCGTTATGCCAGTCAAACGTTCAATGCAAGTGTGGATCCTGCCGCAGCACAACGTCTTGTAAATAATCTTTGCCAGTAAGAAATGTCGAAAAGTATTATATAATAATAACGATGTAATAATTGTAAGTTACAACATAATAATAAGATGGTGTAGGAAAGAAAATGATGTTGTACCGATCTTCTAACTTGTTTGCCGGCCGACTGAAAAGGTAGTCTGTCAAGAACTGCAGTCTGAACTTTTCTCATTGACAGGCTGCTCAACTCTTCCGGCCAAGCGGCGCAAAATGTTCTGAACCGATGTTCCAATGCTTCCGAACCGTGCCAAGGTCTAGGTTCGATTTAAGTCCGGAGGTATTTCAGGCTCTTGCCAAATTTTGCAAAAGCATTCAAGCAGCGGAATACATACACCATATCCAAACGCTGAAGTCATGTTCGACGGTGTTATTCGTAAGAGGGCGATTCCTGTGGACATACCTTCACTATATCAAACGGTGGATTGTCCGCTTTGCGGTTCACCACAGCCGTAGGATTCGTATAGGACGAACTGGCGAAGACGATCGCATAGTGCTTGTTGTTCTCTTTGGGTGTCAGTGGAGGATCATACTTTCGTGTGTTGCGCCGAAGCGTAATCAACACAAAATGGGCAAAAAACACGAAGAGCGTTACCCAGAAAAAAAATGCGAAAACAGCTGTGAGGTGTATTAGAAACCAATGAATGATGATAATTTTAAGATAACGCTGTGGCAAAAAGATCACCCAGTAGTATTACAGCAGCACTACTTTGTAATTTTTGTTCCGCCCACTTGTGGGCAAAGTTCCTTTACGCCACGGGTTTATCCAGTCCTGAGTCCGTGCCGAGTACCTACATGCAGCTGCAGAAATCAGACCCGTACAAGTGACTGTTTTTAGAGGCCCAACAGAGACTAAGAATGTGATGACCTTTACGTACAGAATACTATGGTCTAATATACTATCCCCTTTGGTCTAATCTATACAAATCCAGTGCCGGTGGAAAAGCCTTAATATGCGGTGTTCATCCGCTTAAATTACCGATACAGCGAGTAAGCCATTAATTTTACCGGAACTGTGAAGCTAGTTGTAAATTAGCATAACAATTATATTAGTTTCATTTTTTCTTTGAAAAGCACGAACCACATTTTATACTGTCCAGTGTATTACGCAGTCACTTTCATATTTTTATAGCCCTAGAAGACAATAAAAGCGCATTTAGCGGTCTGTTTTTGTTTGTACAAATGCAACAAACGTGCCACGATTTCTTTATTTCCGAAGTAAAGTAGTTGTTTATTACTACGTCAATAACTTATTCAGCTGACTGCGTTGGTTTAATTTCATTGTTACTGGCATGATCACATTTGACGCAAGTCTGCAATAGTCCATAACAATAAATTTGCCATTTGCTCTGTTGAGACTCTAGCCGCAGAAAGATCATGGAGAAATAGCGCCGCCACATAATCGTCATACTTTACTTTATGTGCATTCCATGGTTTCAACCGGAAAATGCCTTCGTTTTCTCTTTAAAAGGACGGCGCGAAACCAGCAGCATTTAACATGCTTAACCAGATTTGCCTTTCGATGTTTATAATCCCTTTGAAATATAATTCCTGCTCCGTATAGTTGCTCAGAATGTTTACTATTCAGGTCATACTTTTGTTGCATATTTCAGTTCTGTCAAAATTCATAGCGGATGGCCAGAGTGATCCATTCCCTGTATCGAGTTCAAACGGGTTACATTACCCAGGATATTCAGGTACAGGCAACCACCAGCCAAACGGGCAACGTGGCGGGGACTTTGCTGGGTTTTGGACGAGTTTGCTCGGCGGAGAAGGGTGCGGGCGTTGCAACCAATGCAGCAGCTGCAGCGGCTGCAACAGATGCGGAAGCAGCGGGGCGGTTGTTAATAACGTGGTGAACAATATTAATATTAACAACAATGTTAATTTCTATCCCGGACCGGTGACAGATCCCGTGACTTCCACTCCAACTACCACGCCACCGGATCCGCCCTGTCAAGGTATATTTCGTAATAAATAGGCGCAAAGTGAATATCTTACATGCGGTATTAGGAATTATTATTCTACGATTCAGTTACGATCTATGGAGGACCATTCGTCCTTTCAGTATGCGGACAGGAAGTTTTCTCACCAACATTTGCAACCGTATGTGATAATTTGTTTGCATATGTTTGATAAGAAACGGCGACCTTTAAACTGCTTGTGTGCACTAAGCAGCTTACAAATTTACACACGTTTGCAGGGCTGCGCATTTTCTCGCCTGTCTTTCCAACTGCTGGATTTACCGTGTGCCTATGTACAGAGCGATGGTAGCATAGTTTTCGATTACATCGGCTTCGGCTGCACCGTCGGACAAGTGGATTATGGCACCTTAACTGCGACTGACACGTGGACTGGCAAGCAATTATACATCGCCACAATAACGGTAAGAGAATCCTAACTAACTCTGGATCGATGTCGGTGATTGGTATGATGCTCGTGATTTCCGGAAGACTGCCGTAAAACATGGTTTCAAAAACCGTACTTCCCATTGCCCGGAGAAACCTAACGAAGAACATGTGGATAACCAATGGAAAAACCGACACATTTCCATATTAAAATTGTCCACAATATAAAATTATTAGTCAAGAACGCTTTCCGAGATTTTTGTATCATCAGTTGCATCCGTTTGATTATTTTATATTTTGAATAAGATGCGCTGGGGGCGTACCATGCAGCGATGTCAGATGTGTGAACAGTACATCCGTAAACTTCGGTAGGTCGATACAACATATCTGCAGAGCTGCATTATCACTGTAACACCAACGCCCACTTCCGTGCCCTGTACCGGTACGCTATTTAATACTCACATTTTCGCAGTTGTGCTGGTATATTCGTGATAATGCATTGCAGTTTTGTACCTCAGCGGCCAGTACATTACACCGTACCAATGCGACATGGTTATCCTTTCACCGCCCTCCACACCTGTAAGCGAATACCAAAACTTCTTCTGTGCTTTATTGTCTTTATTACCAACAACCGCACAGTTATACTTACACTTACCAGCGCTGTTTCTTAGTTTAAATATGTTAATATTAGCAATATTACAATATTATATTTGGGGAAAAAAACCATTTCAGGGATGTGCACCCAGTCAAGTGTCCTACCAGTTGTCAAATATGCCATGTAATCAACTACTGAGCGATGGATCAGTCATTGTCAGCTTGGCCAACTATGGGAACGGATGCGATGTGGGACCGGGATTTGTTTATTATGGCATTCTGACCGCAATTGATTCGTATAGTGGGTCTTTGCTTGGAACGTGGAACTTGCAGGTGTCGTAAATTAATTACACATGCTGTTGTAATCTACAGCTGTTGCTTAGATTAGTCATAGAAATCAAGCCACACTAGATCACCGTGCACGTTTGACATGTTTCCGAAAGCAAACTACGGCAAACGTTCTGCTGGTGAGATGCCACAGAGCGGCTGATGCCCATAGTGTTTACTGATTCGTTAGATGGATACCTCGTCTTTATCCGGCTGCATTGGTGGCACAACGACAACTACCACAACGACAGTGTCTGCCACTCCGCAGTCAGCCTGCAACGGTATGTACTTACATACTGTATGTATAACAGTTAGAAACACAGGCGTACATGTATGCAAGCACCAACCAGTTGGCCTGCTGAAATTACATCCTGGTACGGTGGTAAACGAACTTTTTCGACCATTTTTCGCCGATTTCCTGGTGGATCTTCTTGGTCAGTTTACATCAGACGGTGTGCTTCCCTACACCATGATCAAAGCGATGCGAAGGCCAATGTATAAAGAATGGGTAGTCGCCCAAGATGAACTTTTGCCTATTCAGCCAGCACTGCTGCTGCGCGTGTTTTCTGGGCAGCGCTTCCAAAGGCGAGCCACAGCTACGACACTGCTGCGCTTTGCATCCCAAGTCACATTCTGCGTGTTCAGCCAGTCACGCTGCCAGTGTAGCTGATTTGGTCGCGTGCCGCGGTCCCTCGAAATTCCCGGCGACTTCAGTTCCGTTTTGCATCCGCGTAACGAAAACTCTTGATTACGGTGTTCAGTACAGCATGTGCCTTTCTTTCCCCGTTACTCCTGTAGCACAAAGCATGGCCTCCTCTGCATCCCAACAGCTAGACGTTGGTCTGTTATTACCGACGACCGTCATGTTTTCGTGAAAGCAAAGAGGTTGGCACCGTATACGGTACATTACACATGTAACAAAGGTACAATCACATCCGAAAGATCTTCGTTTAGCGTTACCTTGGCCATTGCTGCTGCTCAGTTCGTCCACGAGCAAACTGTTCTTGAGCGATTCTTGTACGGATAATTCGGGTCAAAAGGGCCAGTAACGTAAAGTCGTAAACTGCCACTATATTGTAAATTTGTATATGTTTTGCTTTCAGCGACCAGCGTATTCTACCAGCCACATTATACGCCTACTAACTGCACCGAGCGTCTCTTTTCTGTTGTTATTGAGGTAATTATGCTTACGTAGTTACGTTTGCTGACTCTAGTAAAACTTTTACATGCCATTTTGTAAAGCACTGCTTCACTGGACTCTACCAAGTTTTCTATGACTTCACTGGGCTGCCATCCTGTTTTGGAGTGCATTCTCCGTTCTACAGCCGATTTGCCGGATCATTTTATTTCGCACCCATTGTGGACAATGTAGTTGTGTGTGATGTGGGCCAAGGGATCGTATATTCAGGCAACCTAACTGCACGGTTCACTGACGCGATGTACAGGCCGCAGATCTTTACTTGGCCGTTTTCGGTACGTTGTTATTATCGGTTGATGCAGTTAGCATTTTAACAGTATCTGGTAAGTGCATCGTCGTAAGTGCGATCCTCCAGAAGGAAATAATGTGCAAAAATTTCCTGCGCCAAAGCGCCCTCAAACTTTGCAATTTAGGAAATTTCTGTTTGTAAACCGTACCGTGCCCGGCCGGGCAAAGTCTACAACATGGCAATGGCAATTGTCACGGGCAGTGCCAACTGGTAACGGAAAAGGTGGCAATGCCAAAAAAGATTCCATGCTTTTCTAGATTAGTTTCTGCACGGACAATGGTCTGTATTCGTTATTTTCAGTCTCTGGCTAGTTCCTTTATAAATAAACTTTTTTTATTGCTAATTAGCACCGATTAAGGTACAGAACAGCAAGTTACTTAGTGAAATACTGTGTACAGACGGTACCGCAGTACACACGAAAAACGATGTCTTATTTAGCACTAATTAGGAGCAATTAGCATAAATGAGTACAATCATTGTGATACAGCGCTAGTTACTGCTGAGAACAAGTTATGCTAATTAATATGAGAAATTGCCAACCGCAATGAAGACTGCACTGCCAGAAAATCATTGCCAACTGGCACTGCCAGTGGCAACTGCCACTGCCAGTGGCAACTGCCACTGCCATGTTTCAGACCCTGCCACTCGGCCGAGGTACAGTAGTTGACCCCAGAACCATCAAGAAAAAGAAAACTGTAGCCGGGTAATAAGAGATTTAGGTGACGTGGCTGACTTAGGTTGACACTTCCGGTTTGGAATACTGCATGGGAACATCGGTACCGTCTTCTTATCAGCCGTGTTACGGTACTTCTTTTATGTTATCTCACGCATTAGAATCAGAAACTAAGGGCTGTTCTGGAATAGTTACCAGGACCATGGATCCACAGTATCTGCCTCAATCATACCGACCTACAAGCTGCAATCGTACTATTCTTGCAACCGTGACAGTAACGCGTCAGGTAAGTGCTAAGTACTTTTACGATCTGCTTTCCTAGGTGGAAAGGTTAAAGTTAAAACCATTGTACTACGAAACGTTGTAACCACTTCGGACGCTTTATTCTTAGAATTGCGAGGATTTCGCGTTTGATGTCACCTACGGCGTTTCTGGATTCGATTCTTGTGCGGCTGTGCAATTTGTTGATGCAGTTTTGTTCTTTGAAGTCTCAAGCGATAAATCCTGCGACGTGGGAGGGGGAATGCAGCACGTTGGCACTGCGATAATGTACAATTCTCCATATACCAGCGACTGGGAGACATGGTCAATAAAGGCAAGTTCTAACGCAAGTACATGGCACACTAACGTGATCTATTAAGGACTAGTTGTCATCAGCAGCGGTAGATACTTCGGTATCGCTAACAGAGTTACATATTGGGGTGGCGTTATGTATGAGTGTACTTATTGGTAAACCCAGATGCCGTAGTAATACTGTATCTACATACAACAGTACATTTAAATAAAAAAACTTGTTCCAATCCGCGCGACATGGAACAGTGCTTGTAATCAAATGGGCATTACCACACATAATTTCTACACTTCAACGTTGAAACAAAAAACAAGTTGATCGGCTTTCCCCAGTTTCTAAAAACAACCTTGTACCGATCTCTTATGATGAGTCATACAGTATGACATCGGGCTACAACCGCTGCAGAACTGAATAACAAATAATGTCGTTGTAGCTGTTAACCGGGGGCGTCCAACATTGTGTGAGCGAATGGGGCCAATCAACTTCCACATCGGCGACCACCCCGTGGCCGTAAGCATTCACTTCCATGTTCTGTCAGGATGCCACGAGCAACGCCCGTTCGCTAACAATACTTCATGCGGTTTAGCCCTATAACAAGCTTAGAACTGCTCAATGGTCAATGGTTATCTTTTGGTCTGCAAAAAAAAACTCACAATTTTACTTCTGGGATGGTGCGAGTGTCTGCATTACATGGCGGACCATGCACGATGCTTTTTAACTGCACGATATTTATCATTTGTATTATTTACACTTTCACGAAGTGTATGGATGTCGTGATTCAAGAAGTATATCAGTCAGTCACAATGAGTAACAATGCACGCGGATGATAGTGTGTCAATAGAAAAAAAATTTGGTTAAATAGAAATAATAATTATAAGTTCAGTCTGTATACGTACGTACCAGCAAGTGGGACGCAATAATAACAAGTGTATTCGCTAAAACCGGTCATGAAAGAACCACGGAAAGAACGTCCGCCGGACAGGTTTTTCCAGCACCGTCCGGAGGGCCAAAACTGCGTCTGGCGTAAATTCTGCCCATTCAACATTTTTCGATTGCCAGATGCTCCCTTGCGCTCAGCCTAACCGGAATACTAG
This sequence comes from Paramacrobiotus richtersi, assembly GCA_034698045.1. Lineage (NCBI taxonomy): Eukaryota > Metazoa > Tardigrada > Eutardigrada > Parachela > Macrobiotidae > Paramacrobiotus > Paramacrobiotus richtersi. Next base: position 8,571 of record JAQGAU010001652.1, on the reverse strand, counting down.
CTCTCAGAGTGCTCTATTAGCCGGGCACGATTCCCGAGAGTGGCATACAGTCCAGACACCAGCAACACCGAAAAAGAACTGCACCAGTTAAGCAGTTTAGCAAACACGACACGCTGAGGAAACGTTTCCCGTTCCAGAACGATCTAAGGAATTGGGCCGGAATACAGAAAACACTGGCTGATATTACATTACAAAACACGGTACAGAGTGCGGTCTGTAAAGCACTTTGGGGGACAGTGTCCGGCTGACAGAACACTCTGGGGAACGGTGTGCGGGTTAGAACCAAGAACTTACTATATCTAAATGTAGATATAGTAAGTTCTTGGCTGAACACAAGAGGGCAACTACATACAGCTGTCCAAAAATTTGACTGGGATAAAAATTACGCCGCACGAAATTTCAGACAGGCCCGGACGGTTCTAACGGTCGCGGGGAAAACGCACGCCGGACACTTTTTCCCCGCGACCGGTAAAGTCGGGGAAAGGCGAAAAAGTGTCCAGCGGATGTTTTCCCTGTCCCTACCAGTTCTTGTCTGTTCAGATCTGTTCTAGGTAATCTATTATGTGTTTGTTTTGAAGTTTTCCCCGACGTGTGCCTGCAGTGGTTTTTTGCAAAGGAACAGGCTTAATTTGAACTGTTTACTTTTACCGTCGTCTACTGATAACACGGATGTCATGCTAGGAGAATTTTAGACACGAATAATGCATGATAAACATAGTGTCTTCAATAACAGAAAATTACGCGCCGCAAATCGTCTGCTTTTAAAACAGTATACTTTGCGCAAAAACCATCACACTAGCAATCAAGCGACCGGAGGGGTCATATTGGCAAAAATATAAGCCTGATCATGAGGTTCTGAGCCCAATATCTATGTTGTGCTAAATGTGCTGATCATGTGATATTTTTTCGCAAGGGAAGAAGGCTATGGATGGTGAACAATTATAAATTTTTGATGTTATTAATTGTTTACATGCAGGACTACGAGACCGGTTGATATGACTTATCAGCCTGGCGCATCATCTCATCGGCAGCTATGTTAACAGTTATTAATTAACTTCAACAATTCATAATTATTCACCGTCCATAAGCTTCCCTTGGGAAAAAAATGCCCAGTGATCTGCAGATTTAGCAGAAATATTGGGATTAGTTTTCTATTGGGACCAAAGAATTTCGTCCAACCCATTTCGTCTCAGGAGTGGCTTGGTCCCAAGGATTTTTTGGCCCACGACATTTTCGTCCCGACTATAAAATTATCGTATTTCGCAAACACACGATGCAGTTGCTTATGAACTATCACTTTCCTGACAGAGGCAACAACGTCCGTTCAGTATAAGCGTCCGTGTATGGACGCCCTCTGTACGGTGCCTCCTTATCTTCACTGCGAGGGCTGCCTGTTTCTTGTTACAACAATTGCAAGTGGAACAGTCGGATCGCTACTTCTTACACATGACACCTGCTGCAAATCACCATTTCAGTAGACTAGAGGCACTGCAGCTGTCGTCTCTCTTGCACTCTAAGCGCAGAATCGGACGGTTTAAAATTATGATATATTGAAGCGGCATTATTTACCGCAAACTGCCCAAACCACTGGCTACTCGGCCTAAAAGTGATGTCCCAAGTCCAACGGAAACCAACGAATATGCCAATAACTGAAACAATGGAATTATGACACCATCCTGTTAATTTTATTCTTTGAATACTGTAATCTACACTTCCTGTGGTCCAGTTCGTTATGTAAGAAAGCTCCTTTATTTATTTTTTATTGTACGTGAAGACCGTAAAAGCGACATACAGGACGCATTCAGAGGATTTGTTTTTCTTTGTTCAAATACATTGAGTGCGCTATAATTTTTGTGTATCGGAACTACGGTATTTATCTATTGTTACGTAATACACAGCTGATGCAAGAGGACCTGTGTAGATCTGACTTTATTGTTACTGAAATTACCATATTTTATTCGATTCGCAACAGTCCATAAACATAAATCTGCCATTGAAGTGATTTTACTATGTATATCCTACTATCCTAGCCTCCTAACTGTCATGGCGTTACATAGTGCGGTTGTTCAAGCGCCTAACAGTATTTTATGTGCATTCCTTGCAACAAGAAAATGGCTTTGGTTTCTCCTTAAAAGAGGCTCCAAGACCCGCAGTTTACCATAACCGAGTTTGCCTCGCTGTGCTTCCTATCTGTTTGAAAAGATAACTTTCACTAGTTGCTCACGATGTTTTGTGTTCAGGTCCCATTATTGTTGCACATTGCGGTTCTGACAGCACACATTGCGGATTGTCAGGGTGATCCTCTCCGTGTACTGGGCTCAAACGGGTTAAATTCCCCGGGATATTCAGGTCCAGGCAACCACCATTTAAGCGGAAAGGTGGAGCAATCTGGTGGAGAGTTTGCTGGATTTTGGACGAGTCTGCTCGGTGGAGAAGGGTGTGGTGGATGTAATCAATGCAGCAATTGTACCGGCTGCAGCAGATGCGGAAATGGCGGACAGGTCAACAACGTGGTAAACAATATCAATATTTACAACAGCTTTCATTTTAATCTTGGGTCGTTAACGGAAGATCCAGCGACCACCACCCCAAGTACCACAACACCAATGCCGTCCTGCGAAGGTACTATTTTGCACAAAACATAGAAATTCATTGTAAATGACGAACGTTACTGCTCCTGATTTCAGTCCTGATAAACGCGTATGGAGGACCGTTTGCCCTTACGTCCTGCGGTCGGACATTGTTCTCATTCACCCAAATAACTGTACGTCGCGATTCGTTTCGGAACTATGAAAACAACGAGTTTACTGTAGTTTCAAGTAAATACCTGCGTCACTTTTGCAGGGTTGCGCGTTTTCACGAGTGTCGTTCCAACTGCTGAATTTACCGTGTGCTTACTTGCCAGATGATGGCACCGGCACCATTGTTTTCGACTATATCGGTTTCGGCTGCCCCGTTGGACAATTGGATTACGGCACCTTAACTGCGACCGACACGTGGACTGGCGTGCAGCTCGCTAGTCCCACATACACGGTAAGAATAAATATAAACACTCTTTGATTGCCGTCGACTGGTTGTCTAACAATATCTTGAATCAGATCGCCCTATGCTGCCAGCCAAGTAAAGGGTCACTAAATTCGTCGTATTCTCATGTTCAATAGATCGATACATCATATCTGCAGAACTGCATTACCACTATAACTTCAACGTCCACCTCTGCGCCCTGTACCGGTACATTTGTTTAATACCGCATTTCTTCGTGCATAGTCAGATGTAAGTACTGGTCTATACATTAGTTAAGTTATCATGTATTCCAGTTTCGGGGTGCTGATAGTTCATGGTACTACCAGTGGTACTGGTACTGGTTCTGGTACTGGTAATGGTAATGGTAATGGTAGTGGCACTGGTACTGGTAGTCTATTTTTGAGTTGTTGAGTGAAAGAAACAAGGTTGACACCAAGATGGTTAAAAAAACCGAATAAAAAATTGTTCCGCAGGAAACTGAAAAGAAGACCCGCTCATTATCAAAGTCCGGAAAAAAACGTTTGCATCCTAAGTGTTAGCAGCAAAATTAGACGGGCATCACCATGAATAATTTTCTAATTTAAGGGAAAATTCTATCTATTGTCATAAGTGCCAGGTGTCGCTCATAAAAGCGTAGGGCTGCTTTTTATTTGTCCACGATCTGCATTTCAATTGCCTTCATTTGCGCAAGAGGCTGCCTGCTCTGGCCGGGATTTAAACGGCTGTTATTAACGGTACATCAATAATTCTAATAATTTTGTTGTTATAGAAAAAGAATGGCTCACAAACAATAGGCGTCCAGACCTCGTAATCAAGAAAATGCTGATCGAAAACTTGAAGCAAATCGTGCCATTTTGAAAAGAGTTTGTGTGTCCGAAAGGAAAACACAGAAAACGCAGACGGACAAAAATGCGTTGGAGCTGAGTAAAGAAGACTTCGCTTCGCTTCGGGTAGATTAGCGCAATCAAAATGTCCGCGCACCTGCAACCATTATACCAAGGTGCATCGTTGTTTCTAATAACCAGAATAATATGGTTATTTAACTTCGAGAAATACGTGTGTGCGCCCAACTTCCAGTTGCTGCACAACAGCTGTGAAACGTTTAAACACATTTCCTTCTCACCTAGTTCACCGTTTTGTCCGCACTTTTTGACGATTTTATAATGAACACCGGTGTGTGATGATCGTTCTCAACTACTTTCACCTATGAGGTGTGATTTCAAATTTTAAAGTAAATTTCAAAATTTTTGAAATTCATCCTAAAATTTCAGAAACATGATACCGGACTAATTCTATTTCAAGGCGATCATCATATATTATGACGGAAGGTTTGAACAGTTTGGATAAAACGCCGAGTTATTTAAAAAGGGAATGTGGGAATGTTTGTTAACTTGTCAAAGCTGTTGGGCGTTAACAGGACGTTGCGCGCACAAACGAACTTCTGGACGGTATGGTCTGGTTATTAACAACAATAACGCACCTTGGGACAAAGTCTATCGGTACGCGGCTGTCTTAGTGGAACAATGGGAGGAATTTCCCTATAAACCCTTCGCCGCAGAGGTTGCGAATGCTTAACGGCTTTGGTTTCGCCGATACTTACGACAATGCACAGAAAATTGCCTTAAGCCGACATACAGGACACGTGGTCGTACTATCTCTTGACCCCTTGAATAATCTCTCACCGATTCTTTACCTAAGCCAACATCGGATATAACCAAATAACAAAAGACATCGAAGCTTATGCAATAAAAACACAACAAAGGATGGGCTAGTGATGGACCATTATCAATACCAGTACCAGTACCAGTACCAGTACCACTACCATTACCAAAACCAGTACCAGTACCATTGGTAGTACGATGAACTATCAGTACCCCCAGTTTCGTACCTCAATGGCCAGCCTAATTCACAGCATCTGTGTGATATGGTTATCCTCGAACCGGCTTACACCCCCGTAAGTAAACACTACAACTGATTCTGTGATTTCTCGTCCTTATTGCCCTTTTTCACTATCATTAATGTTTCATTTCACTCGCCCCTTGTTTTCGCCGTTCGAGGTATGGTTACTGCTGTACAACTACCGTTTCCACTATTCCCGAGTCAGGGTGTTACGATAACGGTATGCCGCAGTTATTAGCAGAAATGCTTAGTCTGCTGCAGAACACCGTACAATGTATGTATGATACAGATGTCCTTTAACTAGTGGTTACCGTTAATTACTTGAATTACTTCTGAGCGATCCTATTACGGGCGCGGCGTGCCCGCGGATAAAGTAATGCAACGGAAGCACTGGTGCATATAATATTCTCCCATTACAGTAACCACGATTGCCTACCAGCCCCACTTTGAACCCATCAACTGCAGTCAGCGTTTGTTTTCTATTATCGCTGGGGTAATCAAGCTTACGATTTACGAACTTAAAAAAACTTGCAGATTTGTGCAGTTTACCATTTTTTGAAGGCTTGTCCAGTCGCTGGATTTAATTATTTCGAGCTTCGTGGATTGCCATCCTGTTTTCAGCTACAATACCCATTTGATCCCCGGTTCGCCGCGTCGATCGTTTTCACACCAGTCATGTACAACACTGTTTACTGTGACGGGGGGCAAGGAATTATATATTCGGGCAACGTAACCGCTTCGATGTACGATACGACAGTCAACAGAGCAGAATCTCGCACTTGGCCGATAACGGTACGTCAACTATCTTGAAATGTGCACCTGATACGGTACCTGATGCCTGATATATAAAAGCTGAAATAGTTCCGTCGAGTCAGCTTTGCAGATTTTCTATTAAGAGTATGAAGACAACATTATTGACTGTTCAAAGCTGAGCCAGGTAACCTGGCCCAGATTAAATCCGAAGTTCCGAACTGCCCTGTCTGCATGCGGCCACACATGATTGTATGCCGTGTCGGAACGCTTTCAAATGAAAACATAATAATTCAGTGTGCAAAATTCATCTCTGCAGAGAAACTCTGTAGAATTACACCAGCTGAAAGTCAGCTTTAAAAAATGTTACTGGCCGCGGCATGTTGGAGAGAGAACCATCTCGAAAAGTAGAAATCCATAAGCGGCTAAAAAAAAAATGCATCTCTGCAAGACAATCTACCGTAGGTTGATACTTCCGATTTGGAACGCTGCATTGGAACAGCGGTATCAGGCTAAACCCAGCAATGTTCCGGTACTTTTATGCGGACTTAAGCTTTAGAATGTGAAACTAAGTAAGGCTTGATTTCGAATAGTGACCATGGATGCCCCATATCTGCCTCGTCCTACAAGTTGCAATCGGACTATTCTGGCAACCGCCACTGTAATGGGGGTAAGCGGTCAGTGTATTACGGAACCGCTTCCTGGATGCATCACTCCAAAGCTAAACTGAATATTTTTCCACTGGAGCTAGTCACTTAAGACGTTTTGTTCTTACAACTGCGAAGATTTCCAGTACGACGTTAGCTATGGAGTTTCTGGATTCGAATCGTGCGCGGCTGTACAATTTGTTGATTGAGTGCTGTTTTTTGAAGTCTCAAGTGATAAACCCCGCGATATCGGAGGGGGAGTGCAGCACACCGGCACTGCGATAGCGTATAATTCACTGTTTGCTGGGGAATGGAGAACATGGTCAATAACAGTAAGTCAGAGCGTAGATTAACTGGATTAAATAGCAGCTTGTTAATCGACCAGAAGTAGTCCGAGTGCAGATTAACGTCATTACCTGGGTTTAATAATGAGAATATCATTAACAGCAGTACTGTGACATTACGAACAGACTTCCGCACCTGAGTACTCGCCAGTGTATGTAAGGAGTGACCCACAGAGCTTTGTTGACAATTGTGAATTACTATGTGTCCTTGAAGCTACTAACCGGAGGTGTACAGCATTGCGCCAGCGAATGGGGTCACTTATCAACTTCCACATCAGCAACCACCGTGTAGCCGTTCGTTTCCATGTCCTGTCAAGACCACTTTGAATAGCGCATATTCGCTAACCATAGATCCCTATACTGTATATGCAGCTGAAGGCATCACGCTTCGAGTCGAATCAATAACTTTTTTTCGGGCTCATAATCTAACATTTTCATTTAGGCTTTGGGGTGGTGGGAATATCCATAATAATCTATTAATCTTCATAACGGACCGAAGTGTTCTTCAACAGTTCAACTGAATTTAAATTTTTGCTACTTGTATGAAGATCACGTTGTAAGAAGTGTGTTGTACAGATAATTTTCAGTTCTGGATAAGAATGAGTAACTGGACTAATAATAAACGTTTCGAAGTACATGTAGAAATATAGGTTCCGGCTCAGTTTGTTCAGACCTATGAATTATAGAATGCAAGGCTGTCAGACTGACACTGAATCATTAATCCTCCACAACTGTCTCCCATCTGTCGGCGCGCGACGCGAAGCCATGACAACATGTTAGCTTTGTATTCGAATTATTTGGTGTAATGATACTTCGCAGCGCTAATCTAGTTTTACAACGCTAACTTATCGAAATTCTTCCCACTAATTAACAAGACAACACGACGAAATGACCCGATTTTATGTCTTGTTATTATTTTGCTTTTTGGGATCCGCCAAAACGTGCAGTGTGCACAGAGGATCAAGCGCTTATCAAAGTACGTAAGTTATCCTGGGTCTAATTTTCGGTCGATGAAGAGCATTGCTTGAAACGACGCCTGAGACTCACATATGCCTGTGCGCACTGCGCAGGTAGAAAAGTTTTCTGTAGTGAACTGCTGCATTAAATGCATCACATGAGTAAAATACATCGCACGTTAAGATTACGTCGCTCTACATTTATAAGAAAAAGCAGGCATTTCTTTCATCTACGAATAAATGTTGCAGATTAGCGTGCAACATACTTTGCTGGTGCAGTACTTCGACGGCAAAGCCATTTCTGTCGCTCATTTTTTATGCACAACCATTTCTGCCTGCCGTATGCAAGAACCACATAGCCGCCTAGCACTGATGCATCGGTGATCAGCGCAGCCATTGCGGTTGCTCACCTAACGGGTCGATAAAGATCAAGATGGATTTAACGCCGGTGGTTTCTTCGATTTCAGTGGCAGAAATGCTTGTGTTTAAAGTGTGAGTGCCAGAAATGGTTTTTCCGTCGAAGTAGAGTGAGTCAAGCCTACAAATTCTGTGATGTGTTATTCTGTTGCTTCTGTAGAACATGGGTATGCATTTGATGTGTGTTCTCAGACTTAGGCTATGCTCGCGTATCAGTTTGTCTGCTCCAAATGAACCCTTTTGAAAAAACAGTTTGTCATACGCATTCTGAGCTTAACGTTAATTGGCCAGCGTACTGGTTCTACAAGGAAGGAACACTGCGAAACTGCCAGGTTCACACTCCGAAATACAATATCATTGCCAATGCCCTTTTCAGTTATCCGGTATTTCGACGAAATCATGATGACTGGTGGAAACGATTCTGTTTCCTTAACTAACTTAACCAAGACCGGCTACGTCTGGACTGCTGCACGGCCAGTGGATGGCATTTACAGGCTGCCACCCGGAGAGACAATCAAGCTGCAGTGCACTGTG
>JAQGAU010001651.1:0-18241 GCA_034698045.1 Paramacrobiotus richtersi | reverse complement strand
TCCGGACGGTTTTAGCGGTTGCGGGTGAAAAGTGTCCGGCGGACAGGTTTTCCGTCCGGACGGTTTTAGCGGTTACACATGATCACATAAAGCCGATCCACAGCATACGCTCGCAACTGGACAGCCTCGGAAGCTTTTTTATCTTGCACCCACAGAATGTATTAAAGTGGATCGATCGCCCGTTTAGCGGCAAGATTCGCCATTCTTGCATCCAGTCATTTCAACAGAGGAATGTAAACCGCATACGGGTGCCAAATCACTTACATTCCTCTGTCGAAATTTGACTTCGTCGGCATTCGTCTGCACTGTCTACGAACGGCATTTCGTTGCATAACCAGTTTTCGCTGGAACGGCACTAACTGGGTGTTCCAAAGTCTTCTATGTGAGATTGAGCAAATGCCTGACAAAGTTTACAGGTTAGGTAACCGGCAGCCTCTTTCATACTTTGAGAGCGATTCCCTATCTTGCACCTTTTTGAATTCTTTACAGTGCTCAGCCCATTTCAAATGCTCTAAAATTTTCGAAGAAGGAAGAAACTAAGATAGCAATAATATACCCGATACCGTACTGGGACTTGGAACTATCAGAGATCTTGATATTTCCTCCAAACAAAACCTTCCATTACCTTATTGTTGCTTTTGCAGGCAAGACTCTGGTTTCTGGAATTGGTACAGTGGCGCTGAAAATGGTTTTGCGAAAAGGATAGCGCTGAGTTAGCCAGAAACGAAGTGCACACCAAAACTGCGACACGCAAAGAGCAGTCACAGTAAAAGAGTGACGTTACTTCCATTATGATCGAAAAATGTCTTTCTATTGCGCAGGTTTGCTGAATTAGCAATCATAACTTGTTCGTTCAAACAAATGAACAGGTAATAACGAGGGGTACAGAACCGTATAGCTTTGTAGCTCAATGAAAGCTAGACGTGATATCAAAAACACGGTTTAATTTTCTTGACCCACAGCGAGTGACTTTTCAGACTAACAAATTTGCAGACATTTCCCGCCATGACCAAATACAGGGAGACATGTGATGTTATCTAGGCTGCACTGCTAAGCATCACGTACCAGTTGCATCATTTTGCAGCCGAGGTGCGTAACTTATTTACCTACAGTCTGTTTCCGAAATACCGCAGCAAATTTTTTCTGCTTTCCTCGCTTACGCGATATTGCTGAAAGTTAAATCTTATCTCACTAATTCTAACTAGTACCCTCCGTCTTGGTTCTGCTTTTGAAAATGCATGCGTTTGCCTTGTTTGGTTTCGTAGAGCCTCGGTTTGTGTAGAGGTACTGGGGAATGAATTGGCTGCACTGCTTGAAATGTTTCGGCAAGAACTGTTTTACCGAGCAAAATAAAACAAGGCTCCAAATAAAAGTCAGAAGCGTGACATCCGAACATTCAATATCGACTAACACAAACCAAAACAGGTCATAGCACATACAGCTTGCATTTTGCGAAGTTTGCCGTAGTTGTAATATGTCATAACTTGTCTCAAATAATACTCTCCTAACAGCATCGCTTATAAAATGCTACTGTCAGAGAATGATAATTTATCGTCAGCATGCTTTCCCCAGTATATTAGCGTCAGAGCGTTCATTGAGACGATGACGGAAGTGGTTACAGGGCTAGCCTGCAGAGTGTGCACGGAGCCCGTATGTGCCAAGCCACTTGGAGTAGAAGTGGCCGATCCAGTTATCGAATTGCAGAGATGACCATCACACGAGCAAGAATGTCTACCCCGTTCCGTATGGCAAAACGCTGGAGCGCCAGCTTCGGTCCAGATGCTGCAGTACAGGAGTACTACTTCTCCCGTACTGATGTTTGTCTCTCTTAAACACTGGGTTGTTGTATTGCTGCAGATGGTCGTTGTGGGCTCTTCGCATTTTGGTAGAAAATTCAGTCCCGAAATCTCACTGTTAGTAAAGTTGAACCTCGTTGCGCTCTTGCATCCGTAACACGTTAATGCTTGCGCTTCTAGAAACTGAAATACCATATAAAATAATAAAAGTAGGGGATACGGCAACCTGTTCGTTAATTTCTTCTCGGTCTTCATAATTGCATGAAATAGGGCAGTTGGCAGTACGCAAAAGGAAATTCACGGATTTGTCTGTCAGAAATATCACATCTGGGCCGATGAACTCTTTCGGAGTCGAAGATACATGTTTTTGATATTTTGTACCAGGCCTCTATAAGGACATTTTGAAGGCAGGTCATTGCTGTATCACTGTTGTTGCTAGCCTGCACTTTTCAGTTCGAAAAACTTTAATAACGCCGGGGCATTGCACGAAGGCTTCTGCAACGGACATTGCTGAAAATGGCACGATTTAGTGCTGGATGGAAAAAAAATGAATGCGCGCGATAATCTAGCACTGTGGAGAACTGGGCGTTGAGTAAGGTAAGGCGATGCTAGTATGCGTTGACGACCGCGAATCCCAATGATATATTTCTGTTCATACGATACGATAATCCCCTTGCTGCCGTGCAAGGCTACTAATGTTGTTCACCCTTTGCATAGTTGAAAATATATCCTTGGCTATGCCCTTTGCGTCCACTTATTTTCCCATCCAGGCCAAGAGGATACGTATTGCCTTTTTCGTAATTAGAGGTCCCCCTTCGTTTTGGCTAACATGCTGAACTTCGGAAGACAGGGCCAAAAGACTTGATTCTGCTGGTATACCACAGAGCGTGCTGTGTGGCCACCCCACCGCCGCCTTGAGTTCGCCGCTGCTTACTTGATCCCCCTGTGTGATTCTGTAACATACGGGTTTGTCATGATCATGAGCAGCAGAACAGAGTGTTATGCGTAAGCGCAACAGGCTCGCTGTCCACTCTCCACGACCCAAAATCCAAAACAAATCAAGTTTTTGCTGTTTGATTTACAACAAATATTAAAGACACATTCCTGGAAGTCTACGGTTTTGCAAGGGATGTCCTCACTGCACAGAATGATACAAACAACAGACGGAGCCGATTCACGCCGTTGAAAGTGGATTAACACACCAACAGTGTCCACGTGTGCGTAAAGTGACGGTTGTTTTGATTTGGTCACACAGTTTAGAGCTATTTTCATTTTCGTGCCCGAAATTCTTTTAGTAACTAAATTGTATGTCAATACATACGGTACACAAAGGTGACGATGGTTCTGATTAAGTGAGCCGTATGTGAATTTTAACCCAAACAGACGAAATGATAATAATGTGGTTGTTGTATGTCTCCACTTCCAAAGCCAGTAACAAAGTAACGTTAACTGGCTTGCCGCGATGGTTGTCGTGACTGGATTGGCACATTGGCAATGGTTACAGCTATTGTGACATGTGCGTAAGGCCAACGTAACTAAATTCACTGAGCATTTCCTATTATTACATTTGTACAATAGGCAAGTACTGTAGTGATATCGTCCAACTCCCCCAAGAAAACGTTTGCAGTGCATGTGAATTGTGAAATAAACTGTAAACCGACTTGTCTTCGTTGTTCAGTGGAGCTTCAGATTGAACATTCAGTTTCGCCGTCAGTAAGCAGAAGTAATGCATCCTGCATAAACTGTCAGAATATTAGTGTGATAATCCGCCCTGGTTACGGTTATTTCTGTATGTAACACGCTTAGCTTAAATGAATCAGCCTAAATGAATTAGCCTAAATGAATACTGTACAACGGACAATGGTACAAGTGAGGGAAACGTAATAAGGTTAGACCTAATGAACATTTGTGCGGCCGTGAAACAGCAAATATGAATGTTAGTACAATTTTTCGAAAATGAGATGATGCGCATATTTTTGTTTGAAAGGCGATGTGGCAGCACTCAGCCCGGCTACGTCACGTCGGACAGGCCGCTGAGGGTTGACTGTTCTGGGGATCACCCATGTTTGCAACGTGTTGGGCAAGTGTTCAGGGACGTGGTTATAGCCACCTACAGACAGATTATGACGTGCAGTCGAAAATAGGGTGTTGTGTTTACCGCGAAGTTCGTCAAACCGCCTTACCCAGTTTTACAATACACAGTTAGTAGTATTCCTTTGCACCATGCCGTTCAAGTGGTAGTGTAGCAACAACTTTGGCATCAGTAGACGGCACGAGGTTATTTATTGTTCTGAAGGGGTGATTTATCATTTGTGCAGCTGTAACTCAGCGTAGTCGTGAACTTTGTTGTGTACTACCTTCAAGCTTTGCGGTACTCCTGTCATTTGTCTGAAATACTCCAATTCACTACCGCTGCTGCAGAGTTATGCTGAGCCTACGCGCCTTCGCGGCCATAATGCTTCTAGGTACGGAAGAAAATCTTGAAGAGTTTTAGTACAGGTATTGACGCAAAGATTACTACGTACGTTCTACCGGGTTTCCAAAATATAACCTTTAATCAATCGTCGAGGGGTTTAATGCCATCGGATTATGCGACAGAGAAAGTTTTTCCAGGATACTTGTAAGGGAATTGATTTTAAAAATAATAGAATGCTCACCAACCAAGCAAAAAAATGCTCACATGAAAACTGTTTTTGCGGTGAAAGTATCACGTAAAGTAATGAGTATTCAGCTCTGTTTATTGCACGCAATTAACAAAACGGCTGGAAAGGAAGCAGTGACTTTGCAAACGGTAGTAAACTGGCAACGAGAACGCCTTGCGGTGGCAAGACATTTTCGTTGCCAGTACCGTTCCGCATGCTGACGTGGTGGGCTAATAAGGACCAAAGAAAAGAATGTCGGGATAGACTTGTACACAACTTTGCGCTCCTAAAGACCATAGCAGAACTAACCGCATTTCAAAAGATAGTCTGTGACCAAGATTCTGGCGGATCATCGTATCTGCCAAGAGAGTGCTTCTGCTAAAACGCATGTAGGCATACAAATTAAGTTTTACAACAAAAAAGCGAACGCGAGCAACAGTTTCTGTAGGTCCATCAAAAAGACAATGAAAAATTTTCTCGCTTCTGCGCATGATTTTTGAAAATTACCGATCTGCTTAAATGCGAATTTATTATTGCGGTCAATGGTTATCCGTGTACGTATTACGTGTTTTAACTGCTGGCAAGCCTCACGAGCAGTATCGCTACCACTGCCACAACCGGTACCAGTGGCGGCACCACTGGCAGTACCATAAACTGTAAGCACCCTACTATATTGTATTGTATTTGTATTTATTTCGTAACCAGACAAACCCCTTTGTGGGACATACCAAGTCCGGTTGCATAATACAAATTTCACATGACATTTAGCACTGAAATGTATATGCTGGAATATTTTGTATTTCTGCGCTTTCAGTCCGGGTGAACACTCTGATGTGCGATGAGTGTAGAACGGAGAATTGCGGAAAGCCGACAGAATGCCCAGGGGAGCGGCCCCATTGTGCCATTAGCTTCGATCGAGGCGCTGGTGCCAGTACGTGAGCTGCGGTTTGGGAAGTTGTAACGCAGAAGCTTCATGTGATGGCAAAAGAATAGAATTGATGCTCCGCACTTTTTTCAGAGTATCGGTTTGGTTACACTCAGTGTCACAAATACGAAGGTCCTTCACCCCTTCCCTTATGCCTAGTATTTACTGACAGATTTATCTGCGTCTGCAACTGGGACCGCTGCAATAATCTGCCTGAGTTTCCCGAACGTAAGTGCAAAATAAAATGTCGACGGGTCATGCCTTGCTTTAAAACACTTTCTGAACAATGATCGAAATATAAACAACGAACAATGATCGATAGAAGAAAAATCATACAAAGAATAATATACTTTACAATACCAAGTTCTGAGCACGGAAATGGGTTCTAATCCAGTTGATTATATTGAGAATTCTGTTACGTCCTAAAAAGCCGTAACTGTGAGAGTAAGTTATTAAAATGCAGTACCAGGCAACGAAGCCGATCGTTGGGATCTGATAACCAGAAATTATTGACACCCGTGCGAAATCCGAATGTTTCTGCGTGCACCTTTCAAGGGTCTCGAATTCGAAGCGAATTCAGTTACGGTAACGAGCATGGCCAAACGAAGGTACCGCTCGCAAGCCACCTGTTGAGATGAGTACGCGACCCGTGTCCTTGTTTGGCCACGTCCATGTACTGTATCTGGATTTGCTTTGAATTCAGAACCCACCCTAAAAGTCTCTTACACTCTGAGAGGCACGACCGAAGGAACCGATCGCCCACGAAGCAGCATGCATGCCCTTCAGATTGGTCCAGCTTGCCCATTTTTGTCTGATACCAAGGATCAAGGCTCTGTCGATAGAAAAGAAGCCGCTGGCATTGATATTATTTTTTATGACACCCTGTAGGGTCGCATTCGGAGGTCGGGATTCGGGCCTTATATGCTCTCTTACTTACAGCAACGTAGTACTTCCTGTTGGTTTTCACAGCACTGCAGGTAAACACGCAGATGAACGTCCAATTAGAATAGAATACTTATGTTTCACTTGGTTATCATCTGAGAAGATTACCTTCACGCTGATATTATTGTAGCCACTTGGGCTTAACCAATTAAACCTACGCAAAAATGGAGCAATTTGCTAAGCAGCGCCCTGAGTCACCCGGTTGAGATAATTGTGACAACACCCCCTCATTTGAAGGCCGAAAATATACGTTAACCCCGGGTGAGGGCTTATTCTGAAGTTCTGACAGAAAATTCCATAGCGATAACTTCCGCAGTATGTTCTCGAGAGCTTATACCATACCAAATGGACATCAGCCAAGCAGCGAAGAACCGCCTTTATGCGGTCAGAGAAACTCCTTACAGGGATTAGCCACAGGGACTAGACCAAAAGGGTATTAAATTTCCAAATGCGCTTCCATACGCGTTCGGGCTGCACGAGAGGCAGAAAGCGGACTTTCTAAACATTTAATTCTCTTATCTGACCTGCCCTTTTTCAGGAAATCGGTATTCCCTTTCCTCGGTTTTTCCGGGTAGCGGATTTCGTTTGTGTGTCATCGCTGGAAATTTTCACCGTCTCTGGTTGCGCCTGTATTCAGCAGCACATTAGAACACACTGGTCAGAAAGAGGTTTTTCTTCTTTATGGAACACGCCGTCTTTTCTAGCGCCGAAGAAGATAGACGTGGGCGACGCCTCAGCGTCGATGTTTTCTGTTTTTTCTCAGATTTATCCTGATCACAAGTTAGACCCCTTTTTCCTCACCCTCACCGATGAACAATGCTCTTTAGCCGACCGAAGCGGAGCTGAAGTCCTTTATACTCAGCCAAAACTAATTTCAAGTTGTGTATTTGTCGGTCGGTCACAATAAAGAATACAATCTTTATTATACACTATTATTAGGTAATTTAATTTAATTATATAAAAAAACAATGTTAAACAGTCCTTATAACTGCAGTATACTTAAAAAAATTTTAGTTTCGTGTTACTTCGCTTCGGCCGTGCAGCCATCGGCGAGTGCACTTACCTAGTATTAACTGTTTTCGTCCTTCGGACAACTGAACACATTTTTGCACGAATATTAGCTACCGACCAGTTCCTGTCTGTAATTTCCTGTGATTGTTTACTGTACTGTTATGGAATATTCCCAGATAATCTTAACAGACTACTACATTGCAGGTTGGGACCAATACACTGGAATTATTCCGGTAGTGACTCGAACTCCATCTAACAACGGAACTGTACAAAAAGGTACGTGGTACACCACATGAAACACTTCACTAGGAAAAGGTATAAACCCTATGGCTCTAATAACGGTCGTAAAATTAAATATCAACTAAATAACACAAGGAAAAGCGTCAAAAACGGTCAGACATTTCACGACGCCTGGACAGTTTAATGCGTCCTGCTTCAGTTTTGACAACGGTCTGATACAAATCTTGATTATGATAGCCTCTGTTTATGTAATTCTGAAATGTTTACAGGTGGGATCGGAAGCGGAAAAGCAAGCAGAGAAGGAGCAAGTAAGACAGCAATATTAAAAATTATACCGCACTGGGACTACGAATAGCTCGTCACTGGTAAAAGAATTCTTTTTAAATGCGATCAATGATTTTGTAGGCAAATTCCTGGTTTCCGGGATTGCTACAGTAGCACTGAAAGTGGTGATGGAGAAAGGTGCATGCTGAGTTAATCATCAGTTCGTCGGAGGACACAGCAACATCAGCACACCATGACAATAACAATTAAAATACGAAAATGAACTAGTGATTATGTTAGCGAGAAGGGCCTTTGCATTCAACTGTTCCGGTTGATTATCATATTTTCCCTTGCAAAATGTTGCGGTTCTGTGATCTGGTCAAATCAGTCATTGACCGTTGACGGTTGAAACGTTGGCAATAAAATTCTCTTGGCCTCACTCGTCGGGTGAAGAGTCTAAGGAAACTTGTCGCGCTTATCACAACGGGTTGCCACGCTTGGTTTTCCCGCGCGATAATGGAAGTTGTCTAGCATAACAAAAATAATCAGCTGTCTGGCTGTTGCAGTACCGAAGTGCTATGTAGGTGTATGGATTTAGCAGTAGCCCCCCTATGTTATACCCCGCGGGCGAAAACAAAAGTAACTGCGTAAGTATTTAATTTCCGGGTGTAGTCCTTTGGCAGGTGTATGCAAGGACAGGTTTTACTGTGCCTATAAAAATGCTGAACTTATGCATGCAGTGCTTATTACGATTTCTCTTACTGGGATACTTGAAAGATGTGCCAGGCATTACGATGGATGTCAGACTTGGCGGCCCCAAGTGAGTAAACAAATTTACATTCGATCGTATTATTCTTGAGAATTTACTCAAGTTCTCCGTACACTCGGAGACCACTTCAGTCTCACACACTTTTCGGCGCAGAATCCAAAGTCAGATTTTGCGTGCAATAGCGCTTGCTAAATACATAAAGAGTCTCCAAATGATATATCAGTAAAGAGCTGTATTTGCTGTATGCTTGAAGTGGAAGCAGAAGTAGGAGAACCTCGGAAACCGCAGCGAACACGTTGGCTGTTCGATTTTCTCATAAAACGATTGGACTTCGGAGATGTGTGCAGAAGTGGATACGGATACAGACGTGTATGCCGTAAACTGCTCACAACTTAATCTAATTACGCTGACAGCAGAGTCGCAAATCGGGATCGCATAATATACACCGTTATTGCGGCACCTTTTATTGGAAGTCTGTAACATTTGATTCTATGTCGTAATCCGTGCAGCTTCAGACAGAAACGTCTTAACTTTTAACCAACAAAAATTATACGTAATGAAGTACTTAATATTCAGTCGAGACACAAAACTGTCACTGAAACCCTGTACGATCCCTGAGCTTGCTTCTTGTCCCAATTTCGACGTTGTCAGCTGCAGTGGTAAGGTGCCGGAGCCAAGATCCATCGCGACGACGCAGAAGTTATGTGCGCAAGTTTGTAGTGTATAGTGCGCCACACATTACTGGCAGTACCAGACACAGCAAGGTGGTTTCTAAAAAATGACACAACTGTAGTCGATATGTTGCAAACTTGTAACTACGTACACGTTCCATTAAGCGAAGACAACAAGTGATTGCAAAAATAAATGAAGGCCCACTTCTAAACTACTGTTATCGGCCGTTTCAACCAGTCGTCGTTCTCCTTCACTGGAATGTGTACTTACATGTACGTATATTACGTGGTGATACTCCTGTACATCGATCATTCTGACATCCGTTTGCATACTCTACGTAATTATGGTCCGTACTGAATATTAATAATTAAACCTACCGGAAATTGTTCCCGCTGCATTGCAGTTGTCACCAGCACAGTAGCACTTAGCAGATTTCTCGGATAAAAGCCCATCATCAGTCGACTCCTGGGATCTCGTGCAGGTGAGATTATTCCCTTCTGACCCGCAAGATTGTTCATTTAGTTCGTACGAAAACGCTGCAAAGAAGCATTGCTTTGTAGCTGGTAACGTGTTGTGCTTATTGTTCCATGGTTTCTTAGTCAGAAACGAACGAACATTCATTTCGTTAGGTTCGTTGATTTATGATCATATTACTCGGCACACTATACGAAACTGACTACTTTTCGCGCGGGAACCACCAGTGAATACGAAACTTAAATAACTTCAGAATTAACGTCAATTGTACAAATTGTTGCTGACATTTCCGGGCTTCCCCCAAATTGACAACAAAAACAGAAGCATCGGATTGGTAGTCGTATACGTTAGGTCAGCTTACGTTTGCTGCCAATCGTGGTCGAGCGCTTGCAGGACTTCTGTGTTGGGCAGTCCACGGAATTTTTATTCAGGCAAGGTTCGGTGTTATACTTAGCACGTCCACCCGGTAAACTGTCGATATTACCCGAGTATTCCGAGCATTGGTAGCATTTGATTGCGCGGCCTACAATACAAAAAATAATTTAATAATTTATGCAGCTGCTTGACGTACAGCAGTATTACAACTTCACTCTCCCTTCCTGTCCCTTGATTTCCATTTGATAGTATCAACACACAGCAAATTTCTTAAGGAAAATGAAAAGTCTTAATTCAGGCTCATGACTGCAACACACATGCCGTCGCAGCGTTGCTATGCGCCACGCAAAAAAAGCTTAACAATATTAAGAAATTCAAAATATATCTGTAAAAGTTTAGCACGCGTCCGAAAGCCTCGACGAACTAATCTAGGAATGTGTTGATCCGTAAAGCGGTTCTGCTGGTTTCACAGGACTGGAGTTTACTCCAGCTAGATCTGAATATGCTTCAAGTATTTGAATTAAGATTAAACCTATTAGGATTAAACCGTATTGCCGAATAATCGAATTAAACCGCATTACACAAGGAGTTACTGAATTTAAAAATGGCTTCAGATCAGAAACAGACTCTTCTGGGCGTTGTGACCGTTATGGTTACCTGTTTGCAGCGTCCCCATTATCAGGCTCGCTAGCAGTACTGCATTCCATTTCAGCGTCATTGTCAACAAAAATCTCTTTTTCACTGGAGAAGCTTGATGCATTTCCTTCTAGTGCTACGCAAAATTTGCAACTACCGTGCGGCGAACAAGGAACCAACAACAAAATAATTATGATGTTTTCGACGCATGGAATATCCTGTTGCTAAGGCGCTGCTGCTGCTCAAATTCTTGTTCTTTAACTATTTGAGCGAGTTTGTACGATTAAGGTTGCGCCTTAGCTAGGCGCCATCTGCCGGTGTGGTGGCTGATGGAGCGGAAATAAATTCGCTCCTTGAAAATGCTGTTTAACGTGTCATGTTTGGTTACCTGTATCTTTTTAGCTGATTGTTCTATAAGTACATGGAAAATGCCAAAAGTACTGTACTGGAAATTTTTTATCCTTACGGTTCGGAAGGCCACCACTTATTAATAGAAGTTCAATCAAAACTCTGAATGGTGAAAAACGAATTGTTTGTCAATGTCAACTCGGCTTCTGCTCCGAAATTTCCTCTCGCACTCGTATGATGCGTTTCTTGGTTGGCTGGACCACCTAAAACTCTGCCAGTTTTGCCACGGTTTCGGCTTTTTTGCGGTTTTCGTGGAGTAGCGTGAAAATGTGCAACCTCAATACCGTAGGTTGCAAGTAAGTGTACTGTATATGAATGTGGCTCCTCCTCCAAAACCCGCAAATAAATCGTAAACTGTTCCGTAATATACGTACTACATTAGATTTAGGTATAGTAAGTCCTTGGTACTGGTAATAAAAAACAGTAAAACGGGATCTGAGAATCTGGTATCAAATGTGTAGTGCGTTTTAATTGGTATCGCTATGGTAATGCTTCTAGTGCATCTGCTTGCCTCCTGAAGCAGGAGCTATGAACGGTTTGAAAGACAGTTCAGCTACCGTCGGCGACTCGGCAGTTGTTATTACGGAGTACGGACTGAAGCCACAGCCAGCTCAGCTTATGAGCGTCACCACTAATTTACGCGCGATGCATACGAGATGTGCCCTCGCCTATGTTACTGACATGGTGCAAGTTAACGAAATACGTGCTAAGTTCATTAGTCTTCTGCATTGCAAATTAAGCTTTCAGCGCAGCACGTATAATTAATTATCGTATTGTCCTGCAATTTTTCATGAGATGCAGGAATAATCCTAACGATTGGATACTTGAGTCCAGGTCTGCTGTAGCCTGTGTTCGAGCTGAGTATTGCAGCCGTAAAAGGAAACAGTTTACTATTGATCGCGTTGAACAAACCTGTGCCACAACAAGGATTTTTGAATTTTTGTCTGTAAAAGATTGTACTGTTGTATACAATAACGACTGACACTCTTCGGTCTGCATACGCGCGTCTAATACTGCGCTATTTTCTACTTAATCATCAGAATGTTTGAACATACCAGATTTGGCCACGATATTTAGTAAGACTCGGTGCAAATCGCCCTGATTCAAGCTTCGTATTTTAGAACTACCGACATATCAAGCTGCAGCTCTCTGAAGCCGAGCCCCGCTGACTGTATTCAAGCAATTTCATAACATTGTCGTAACGATGGCACTGTCAAGCTAGGGGTATCGTGCGAACACCAAGACATCCGAACTGCAAAGCTGCCGTGCTTAGTGACACAATATTTTGTAATGCACGTTTCATGTTCGAAGTGCCCCGCTACTTCAGTCGCTACGGCCGATTGGACATGGTTGTTTCCGAATCGAACAACTCGCAGAAAACCCCGTAAATAAACGGGTTTCGGAAACGGAACCAAACGCATTCCTTTATGAATATACCGTACACTGTACATCCCACAACATTGTCGGTAGCGAACACACTAGGCCCGTTGCGTTGCGCGAAAATGCATTCGCAAACAGAGGCAAGCTCGGCTACGTCTGTAGTTAAGTCTATGGATCTTGCCGAGGGAACCTCCGTTTACGAATGCATTTTGGTGCAAACGCAATGTGCACGGATAACTGCAACAACGCAAACAAAATAAAATTCGTACCTGCAACAAGACGGACAACTGCAATAGCGCAAAGAGAATACAATTAACACAAGGAACAACACGGACAATTGCAACAGCGCAAACAGAGTAAACTTAGTGCATTCAACAGTACGGACAACTGCAATACCGCAAAGAGAGTAGAAGTAGCGCATGCAACCGTACGGATAACTGCAATAACGCAAAGAGAGTAAAATTAACGCATGTAACAGACTAACAGTACGGTTAACTGCAACACTGCAAAAAGAGTAAAATTAGCGCATGCAAACGCCGTTTAAGTCGCAATTACTACGGACGCTGAAACTGCTGATGTGCCTGTTAACGGACCAAGTTATCAGAAAGCGTACGTAGCTACAAGCGTAAACCGGTTTCCCGCCGCAATAACTACGGACGTCGAAACTGCTGATGAGCCTGTTAACGGACCGGGTTATCAGAAAGTATATGCTAAATGCAGGAACACATGCATGGGATCAGAGACTGGAAAACGCCACACGGGCAGTGCTAGCTTATAAAAACAGCTGTACGATGTAGTAATATCCGGTTACAAACGACACTACTGTATAGCTTAGGCCAAGATAGAATACTTCTAGTGTAGTACACAATTGTGGTATAATTATGATTCCTAACTAATTCACCACATAACACACCGCCTTTCAAAAACAAGAAGAATGAGCAGAATCATCACTTGCTTACAGCAATGTACACCACTTACAAATTACAATGACTGCTCTGAAAGCCGGATTGCTGACGGGCATGGTAAGGCCCGGGATGCCCGAATTAATAAAGCGCAGTAATCATGTATACCTGATCTGCACGGACCTGTAGTGATGTGCATAACTGTACTGCTGATGAGCATTGTAATGGGTGCAGTAATATGGGTCCATTACGTATATTCCGTCTACAATTTGAGTGCGCTGCAAATCAATACTGCTGATGAGCTCAGTAAAATTACTGCTGGAGATCGGGTTAACAGCTGGAACACCATGCAGAAAAGTATGCATAGTAGTTAAAAAAAAACTTTGTTTTGTACCCGCAGTTGCGAACAGCACACTGAAAGCCGTACGAAATTTATTTTTCCTCATAACGATGTCTTACTGAAAATAGCTAGGATGTGAGCCATGCATGAAAACAGATCCGTTACAGTAAGTAACTGTTATCGCATTAGAAAACAGCAGTTTCTGTTTTGCATCCACTACAACTAGTCAAAATTTACGCATTTTCAAAGTTTTCTTTCCTTAACATAGCAGCCTACGGGAATCTCACCAAGATCGTAATCTCGCTGCTTAATGCTTCGTAAGCGGCTATGATTATCCAACCATGCATTAGTAAGTTTAAAAATTCATAACTTTTGACCAGTTTGGTGCACGCATGCAAAACAAACAATATTGATCTGTGTTTCGTCTGTATGACAAAGCGCATGTCCGTCCATCTGTACAATAGGTCACTTCGAAAAAGTGGCCTGTTGTGAAGATCTGTTCAGTGCTTGTGCCGGGAAAAAATATATTTAGCTGGGTTACTTACGGGTCAACGAGGAGCTGCCACTCTAAAAGGGTTTATTAAAACGTGGGTTCTGAATGAGGGTTTTGGGCGGGTGGTCTGCATTTATCCGTGCACAGATAAACTTTTCTTTTACCGGGAAGATACTTCGATTCACCCGCAAATTTGGCCATGATAAACCTTCTGATGAGGGTTGAGAGCTGCCAGTGTTCATAGTACTGCTACTGGTACCGTGCTGTAAAGCGTGGTTCCACAAAAAAAGCAACATAAAAAATTTAAAGTTCCCGACGTCTACGAGAGCTTTTCGTGCTCATTGACATTAGCGCTTGCTAGATATTCAACAGCTAAACGCTACACGTAAAAACGGTAGGCTTTCACAGTTACTTTCCATCACTGCCAGGTTAATCGGTAATACAAACAAACAGTTTGAACAGAAACGAAATCTTCCTTACCTCGCGCTGTAGCATTCAGAAATGGTGGCAAAAGCTCAGTAAGAATTGTACTATCGGATATCTGGTTGCGTAGCATAGAAAACAGCTCTCAAAGTCAATAATTTCAGCACCGACATGTGCATAGCTACAGCTGTTTCGAATCTCTACGGAAGCCGGGAAGTATAAAGACTGAACTGTGGTAACACGATCGAGGTTAATCCAAACACGAACAAGACACATATTATTGCGCTCGTGTTATTCGGATGCCTGGCAACCACTTGTTCTCGATTGAGTCGATCGTGCAGTCGCGGATGCTGTTCCAACACCAGGACTGGGTTGTAATCAGCCAAGGAATTTTGATAAATAAAGCTAACCAGGACCGATAACAGAGTGAAGGCACTATCCGCTTCGATATGGATTCTTGCGTACGCCAGGCAACGCTTGCGCGCAAACGTTGCTCTTACTCAAGCCGCCGAACGCGATAATCTTGATTCGCACGGATAAGGCCGCTGCTTTGATAAAAAAACACTCACTGTAGAAAGTAAGTACATACACAAAACTTGACGACAGACAAAAGTCAAAACTGCAAAAAAGTTTCTAAACAGCAGCAAAGAGGAATTGCAACGACGCTCGGCCATCTGGTCACAAGGAAAGACTGCATGTTGGGAGCACCTCTATCCGTGCCTAATTGTAAGAAAAGAATACGGAAAGAAATCAAACAACCGGTCGCTGACTCGCGGCTTATTAGCTTTTTGCTAGACGATAAAAACTGATCAGTACTGTAGTATCGCGTGTACCCTTGAAAAACGTTTACAACTTTGTTTTTAATACGCATAGCTGCTGATCACATCGCCATATATGCTGTACTGGGTCGAGTTAAACGGGCCGACCAAAACAGTTTGGCTTTTATACTGGTAAGTACTGAGTTGTGGTGGCTTAACGCCATTGCAAACAGCCACAGCAAGCATGTCACTGTCTTCCGCGGGATCAATTTCCACAACTTGAACTGGTATGGAACGGAGATCTTTTTGGCACTGTTGTGCCGTTCTTTTTGGAGCTTCTTTTTCCGAAAGCAGCACTGAGCATGTCGGACCAGGATACGCAAGTACCTTGTCTTGAACATGACCCAGAAAACACCAGCGAGCGCCTTTAAGAAGGCTTTCTTCAGCTGCTCCATGCTAGCCAGCTGAGACTGCAGTTCTGTGCAAACATGCCCGGCATCTTCAAAAGTGAATCTCGTATTCGGAAGACTCGATCTGACGAAGAAGACTTCAGGATCGTTTCGCGTTTCAAAGCTGACACTGTATAGTTACTGAAAGCATTGCCAATCCAGAATAGTTCGCTAGACTGTAAGGTATGATGCAAACAAGTAGATTTGCTTACCAGTGGCTTCTGTACCGATCATGTGATTGTTCAAAGAGCCTACCGCACTTTTGCAAAATCCTCCAGCCCCCGTTTCGTTAAGCCTTGGCTTGCTTCCGTTTCCTATGATTGATAAGCATGTAAATATCCTTGGCATCCGAAGACAGATCATATTTACCAAATACAATGTTGTATACTGAACTTAAGTCCTTAACATTCCAGGTACCGTTTCCAATGGGATTCGATATGTTTCCTGTGAAAACAACCACGCGCGAGATCTGTTGTACAGCATATATCACAACCCTAAATAGCCACAACTGACCATTTTACTACGCCAACGTTTGAACTGCAGTGTTACTAATGTAACGGATAATCTTACATTGGAGATAATCTGAAATAGATGGAAAGCTTCATAGACTGCTTTGCAGACTGGCGCCAGCTTACAGGATCACCAGCTGGCGGAGCCGAGGCGAACGTTGTGCAGAATGGAGCTAGAGAGCCGGCGCCTGGGGAAACCGGAGCGATCAGCACAAGGACTGGAGCCGCATCTAATAACGGAACTGTACAGAAAGGTAGAATAAATTACTGTATGTACAAAAACCTTTATTTTGTGAAGCTGCTACGGAAACAGATTGCGCTACGGCCGTACCACAGATACAGATTACGATAGTGGTAATCGAACCCGCGGGTATGATTTCTGATAGCACTGTAAAGAAATGTTCAGAATCGTATTGTGAATAGGTATATCAAACATTCTACAATGCGTAGACATCGGGATTACACTCTTGGTTTATGCTAGCAACAGTCAACCTGATACGATACGTAATAAATACGATTATACGGTCAACCTATGGCTTTAGCCTTCACCCTATCTGGTAGCACAGTGCCGGGTTACCAGTAATTACATGCTGTATGTGTAAACGTTACAGCTGCAACAGTTGTGCTGGCGTCAGAATACCACTTCTTATTCTCAGACTGCACCTCCGTTTGAAAACTAAACGTGACACGCTCCAGTAACTGCTTTCGGTTT
Source organism: Paramacrobiotus richtersi (assembly GCA_034698045.1). Lineage (NCBI taxonomy): Eukaryota > Metazoa > Tardigrada > Eutardigrada > Parachela > Macrobiotidae > Paramacrobiotus > Paramacrobiotus richtersi. The sequence goes on along the minus strand of JAQGAU010001651.1, from coordinate 1,121 downwards.
ATTTTATTCTGAAAAATTTCACAGGTGCGACTGGAAGCGGAATAGCTAGCAGAGAAGGAGCACGTAAGACGGCGATAATATAGCTAATACCGTGGTAAGACTTCGGAACTGTTAGAGATCTTGAGATTTTCTGATAAAAAGTCTTCCATTGCATTATTGTTGCTTTTGCAGGCAAGACTCTGGTTTCGCGAATTGCTGAAGTGGCATTGAAAATGGTTTTGCGAAAAGGATGACGCTTAGTTGGCCAGCATTTCAGTGCTGACCGAAACTTCCCTATACCAGGAACAATCACAGTGAATGTGAGAAGGTACCATCGAGAAGTGCCTTTGTATTAAGTAGTTTCAGAAATTCAGCTTGTTTTCCGCAAAAGCTTCCGCTTGCTGATTCGAGTCTGTCGTAGCCTGCTGAAACACTGGCATCGTGTTAGATATTACGTCTGTTGTTCGTGAAAAGCAATGCCACACTGCAGTGTACGAGCGCCAGCAACTCGCTGTTAGACGCTAGATATGTGCGCTTGCGTTATGTGCGCTTTTTTCTACTGTTTTGAGTGCGCTGTTTAGCTAAAGAAAGATATCGATTATCGACAGACAAATAATATCGTAATTTGGCTACGTAATTTGGCGTGTTTGTTACTGAGCACTTTGCAGTGGGCAGCGAGTCTTGCGCATTCGTGCAATCTACGAACAGATAAATTTTCAGTGAACCTCGCAACAACTGACTTGTGAGTGATTTGGCACGTGTAGACCAAAGGAAGCAGCCTAATCCGCCAAAAGTATTAATTCTTTCAAATGCCGTCGACAACCGGCGGAACGGATGAAAGTCAAGTTTTGTTAAGTGTGAAGGGCGAGCCCATTATTTGTTGGTCGTTCCGCAATACTTCCGGAACCGCAACGCACGGGACGGACATAACCGTCAATTTCGGTGATTACTGATTAGACCATCTCTTCGCCTCGGTTGGTAAACTGTCAGAAAGAGAAGTTTCATGTTATTTACTTTGCTTCCACACGTATTGTGAACAGCACGCGTATAGCTACACACGCGCGCTTGTAGCCGTCAGATTTATTGATCGGTTGACTATTGACACGATCAATAATTCTGATCAATAAATCCCGAAAGTACAG